>JAHQIW010004774.1:0-53968 GCA_019055375.1 Parelaphostrongylus tenuis
GAAATGTAGTCTACCGGAATAAGTTTAAAGGAAATCCCATGCCCTCAACCAAAAACTTCGCTGAAAATAAGGACTCGTTTGTGCTTCCTATTTTTACAAATGAACTAAGTATGGTCATTAGACATTGTTTGAAAAGGATAGGTTTGGATGAATCGGTTGCGATGATACCGCCTAATAATCTTGAGCTTCAGCTAGTCCGCAATCGCTTGTAGGCGTCTATGTCTAACAAAAAAGTTCATAATTTGTCTCAACGGTAGTGACGGTGAATGCATGAGCAAGGGTACAGTTTACTCAATCTCTTGTAAGGCGGGCGGCGGCGGCTACATTGTCGAAAAGGGTAGGCCACTCTATGTCCGTGTAAAAGAACATCTAGCCGACAAGCGTAATTCGAAGCGAAATAGCGTACTAGGCACCCACAGGTAACAGACACAGGAGTGGAATGATTTTGATGTAAAAGTAGATATCCTTGGGCAAGAACGTAGGACCTCAGCGCGCAAAGTCCTTGGGGGATATTGGATTTATTCCAGAAATCCCGATGAAAATCCTAGAGATGAGTGCCTCCCAATCACGCATGATTTCGCGCCATACCTTGGATCAATTTTTACGGACCTGAGCCAGGCACACACCTTATCCATGTAAGACTAAGTGCGGCTGGTCTACATATTTAGTGAATACCATAACAGCGAAACGGTGAGTCTGACCTAGCTGATTACTTTACGTTTCAAATTTGTTCAAATGTTTTTTTTTCTCTTTTCTTTCTTTTAATTGTGATTATGGAAGTGTTTCACTATGCTGATACAGGTCGGTTGAACTCTTTTAGGCTCTGAGGAAGGCAAGATTGTCGAAACGTTAGCCATTGATACGATCTCTAATGTACTATTTTGTGCAAAATAGACGTTTAATAACAATCTCATTTTGGTGAAGCAAAGATAATCACGGAATGCATGGTCTTCTCTGGAGGACTTCTGAAAGCCCATGAAGAAAGCTTCAAGATCGTCTTGGTCATAGCTTGGTGTTGGCGCGTAAGCAACTAAGATGGTCAAAGCCGGCATTGGTCCACATCTTTTCAAACCCAATCGTCTGATTCGGTTGTTAACTGTTGGAGTGAATCGATGTTCATGGTGTAATTAGATCTGACGAGAATGCCAATGCTACCGACACGTCTACGATCGCATGTGCCAAGAAACAGTTCTTTTCAGGTGTCATAAATAGCATAAAATGGATGACGTCCTCTCGTCTCAGCCAGGTGAAAGACGTCGTGCCTGATCCTTTTTGCTTGCATAAATAGATATTCTGCAGCTGGTTCGTATGTAAGTGTCTCTGCATTAAAAATATAGATCGTCATTCTAACCCGTTCCAATTTTGGCAAATTAGTTTGACTCTGAGATTTCACAGCTTCTCCGCATTCGAATTATGCGACGGTGTCGTATCGGGGTTCTTTCGGTTTCAAGGAAACGAGGCCTATCTTTATACTGTTTCAAGCGCTTTTCTGTACCCAATGTTTAGCTTGCCAGGCTCTAAACATGGGTGCTGGGTATGCACGAGTAGATTGCCAGCTTCTCTTGGAGGAGAGGGACGTGCTTATTTGTTGGAAGCGACTACTAACAGCCTCACATGTACTGCCCTGTCGCTTGATTGCAGGCTTTTGCCCAGTTTGACTCGTAGAAATGGAAGTCTGTCAAATCGGCGCTGCAGAAGAAGGGGGCTGGTCTCCCGAATTCACCTGCATTTCTAGGAAACACACGGCCGTTTTTGGTTCTACTTTAGTCTCCTATCCACCACCTAGAGGCGCGTCACATGTCCTAGCGACTAATCGGGCGAGTCCCCTCAAAGAGGGAGATCCGTGGCGGTATATCTATCTATATATATATATATTATATATATATATATATTTATAGGGTATATAAATACATATGTTTGCATACAAAGTGCGAAAGAAGTTCCGTTAATTTTGTATTATTATTTCTGATAATATTGATATTAATTGCTTTTATCAATAATTTTGTTGATATTTTTTAGATGCCCCATTCACGCTCAACGGTACAACAATCTCCGAATACTCCAGTTATGCCTATCTAGGTCGTGAAATCAACATGATGAACGATCTAGCCCCAGAGTTGAGCAGGACGAAACGAGCAGCTTGGGGGACGTTCAAGAGCATGGAAGATGTAGTGAAGAGGACAAAGATCATCCGACTCTGCGCACACCTTTTCGATGCAACGATTAATCCTGTCCTAACGCACGCAGCAAAAAAATGGTCGCTATGAAAGCAGGATGAAAGATCACTTGACGTTATCGAGAGTGCATTCGAAGGGTCGATGCTGGGAATGCCTCGTATCTCGCAAATGAGAGCAAGGACCCGAAGTTCCGAGCTGCGTCATAGATCGAGAATCAAAGAGGCCAGTCTACACGCCATGATATCGAAATAAGGTGAGCCGGACATGTGATGCACTTCAACTACAGCCGATGGACGAGAAGCGCTACCAGCTGGGTTCCTCGGGATATCAAAGCGCTCTACAAGAAAACTACCGACCCAATGGTCCGATTTCCTCACTAAAGGATCCACTGAGCCACTCTTGCATGCGATAGGGAATAACGAAAGTGCTGCTAATACCCGTTTGAGTCACTCGACGATCAAGGAGGCGACAGGTGAAACAGGTGATAATTTCTATTATTTCACTGCATATTTCGCAGTGTTATGCTCATTTATATATTCCTTAGAGAACTGAGTGGTAGAGTGGTGTAGTGGTAGAGCACGCGACCCCGGATAGAATGAAACGTGGGTTTTATTCCCGCCTGAGGTTGTGTTTTTGCTCACCACTCAGTTCTCACAGGTGATAATTTTATTAAATCTTGGTTCAATTTCGTTCGGGAAAGTTTCGACTTATTTGCCTATTTTTTGATGTGCGCATGCACCGATTGTAAAAATAAACCAATCCAGTAGTGGAGTTGCACAAGGCGAGAATTAAGAGAGCCGACATTGTCAAAATAGGTGTTTTCAACCCAAGAAGTGCCTGAAGAGCCGTGAACGTTTACAAAAGATTAAAAGGATGCAGGACCGTCACTGAAAAGATCTTCCAATTGCCTTGTCCACAGCGTAAGAATTAGAAGATCTGTTGCCAGATTCAACGAACGAAGCCTTGGACTACGCAACACTTTGGTGCCGACGGATTCCTCCTCCAGCAAAACCGGATTTCTGTGCATTCGGCACGCTTAACGATTGCCATTTGCCAAAGGCTGTTTCCAGGTTTCTGGAGCGAGGACATTTTACCGTGAAACTTGCCGATTCTCAGCCCAAGTGATTGTTCCGCGTGATCCATAATGAAGGAGAAGTATCAGTTGCTCGCTACACATCCGTAGGCTTGCTTGAAGCGACTTTGACACTGGCTTGAGACGAAACTACGGTAGGAACATTTGCTAGCATCGTTAAATGTTTTCGCAATTCTTGAGCGACAGCCGAGAGCGGACGCGAAAGTTTCGAAGACGTTCATGGATGATGATTACGAGGAACCACAGCGAATGCAAACACTGCAAAAATCCGTACTGTACATGTAAAGACTTGTTGTGCGAAATGAAAAAATATTGCAGTCTTCTGTGTTAGGCTTACAATCATATCATTTTGTGTCCATGAACTCTTGTTTTTTAGATCGCTCCACTCTTCATTGCCAAAAAAATCACACAACCTTTTCCTCGTAGAATCGGCAGCTGCTTGAGAATTTCGTCCTTTGCTAAGAACATCGCTGAATACATGCTGGGTGTGTCCTTTCCTAAGTCTCGATGGTCGGACTCAAAAATAACTGGCAATATTTTCCCGGTACCGTTACGACAAGACACTTAGTTGACTCTGCGCTGGATCAAGCTGTCTTGGAAAAGCCAAAATTCGGCGTAATGAAAGGCGTCGCTTTCACTCCGTTAGCTCCTCTATTTATCGTGTTACAAAATCTGTAGTCATTTTGAATCAGCGCTGTGTTTTGAAGATTACATGCTATCTGCTTTAACACACATGATCATTTCCTAATAAATGTGCCATTTTGCAAAATTTCTACAAAAGAGTGCCGAATGTTTGAGCCAGTGATCTGTGATCCGTATGGAAGAGTAATTTGTCCTCTTAGTACGGAATGCTGCTGGCAAGGTATTGTCTGTTAATCGCCACATGTGCACGGATGCACAACTCGATAATGCACCATGTTATTTGTTATTGTTGAAGCACCAGAAATGTAGTGTGAATATGCTGTCTTCAAAGCAACCCATTTAACAAATCAAAACCATTGCAAATGATTATAATAAAGAGTTAATGGAATGAAAGTAGCGGGCACATCTGTGAGCATAGTATGAGCTTCTATTATAGTCCTTCAACTAGTAATAAGGTCAAAGAAGCAAGGGGTGCATTAGTGATAATTTCTTTCATCAAGTGGTTTCTTCTGGGAATATGGTGGCTTGACTACATTCTAAATGCATCAAGCATCTCCTATTTCCCAACTGATCCCAGACCTCCTTGGAGCAAGCCAATACCTTTTATCAGAGAGGTAATTTCCATCCACCGCAATCCCAAGATTCCAGAGGAAATCGACTGGTCAACAATAATTTTCGTGGAAAGGCAAAAAGTCTCCGAGCATAAGTTGAAGCCACGCACAAAAAAACTTGTTGAACTTGACACGGTGTAATAAGTGTGTAATCGAGACAAGTAGCCTTATCAGCTTTCACCCAGTCAGATGCTAAGAAACTGGAGAGAGCGTCACTGAACCTTTGAAATTGTTCTATAGCCTGCAACGGCAGTTCTGTAGGACCTCCCTGCTGCAAGAATTTTTTGAACATCATGCCCACCTTTCAGACTCTTTTTGAAGAATGCGACCCGTCCGGCCAGCTTCTTTGTGGTAGAGTTGGCAACTTGAGTAAGCTGAGGAGGCTGTCGCCTATCGATAGTCGTTCACGCGCATGCCATGTCCAGTCCACCTTGTCTTTGTCACTGCGGCGTGTAGGAGAGCATCTCTGATTTTTAATTGTTAACATAGATTGGAATTTTGGAGTATTTCTCCTATTTCGAGATGGGAAAGACAGAGTTTGATGCAAGGATTCACTTAATGACCAGGTTTCCTCTGCACACTTTAGGGCAGGGAAAATCGTTGAGTTGAAAAGGTGGAAGTTGAAGCTAGCGTTCTAATCACATCAGTATGCCTCCTATAGTCTTGAAAGCTCTTTCCCCTCTCGCTCAGAACTGAAACTGTGTCGCTCATCATATTTACTTCATCACCTAAGCAGACGTAACTGGAACCCTTGAAGACGCTCGCTTGGTAGAGCATGGATGTGCCATGCAATACTTCCTGTCAGACCTTCGTTTCGCGGATGACACCGTCATCTTTTCGAACAATTACAGTGAGACTGAGACTATGTTTAACGCACTAAATGAAGAGTCAAAATAGGTTGCGCCTGCGCACAAATAGGGCAAAGTCCCAACTCTTGAATAATCCGTAATGCGAAGTTGAACAAATTGAACTAAATTTACCTCTGATTACAGTGACCACATAGTACGTATACCTTGGACGTTCACTGAACATGGAGAATAACATTAAGAAGGAATTAGACAGATAACGGTGAGTAGCATGGACCGCATGCGTTTCTGTGGAAAAGGTCACCGACCTAATAGCGAATCCCCAGCTTCGCGCCCACCTTTTCAATTCAACTGTCCTCTCAGCGCTCTGTTATGCAGAACAGACATGGGCTGATACTGAAATCGCATCAAGAAATCTGCGCACCACTCATGGGAGTCTTAAACGATCCATTCTAAACTTTAGACGACGCACTTTACGCGTAGCCGGCTCAATTTGATCAGATCTTCAAAGACAATCTCTCCTCGTCATCTAGAAATATTTACATCGTTAGCGCAACACTGACGGGCCACTCATATGATAAGAAGAGCAGATGGAAGATGGACGAAATGAAGACTGGAATAACTTCAAGAGAGTGTAAGCGTCTTCTTGGAACGTCACTCAAGCGATAGGCAGACGACATTGTGGGTAACATCAACCACCTGCATTCACAAATGGCAATGAGTTTGGACTCACAAAGTGGGCCTGGCGTACATTACCATTTTAGAAATAGGCCACCCACCGTAAGCGACAATTATGTGAAAGTGAAACGTTTGGAAGGTATGCTGGGACTCGCATTGGCAGTAAGATGGGCCATTCACGTATCCATGAAGATATCTTAGCAAGAATCTCCCTGAGATCATTCTGTTCAGTAGGTGCACTTGCTTCATTTGCAATCAAAATGGACTGCTCTTGATAAAAAAACATTTCTCCTGCCTTGATTTGCTTCAAGCATCATCAGCGATGAGTTTGAATAGGTGAATGAGCACGCAGTAAACAGTATTCCCTTAAATTTGCCCATTTCTGCAACTGGAGAGGTTGGAACTCGACACGGGTGATAAGCTCGTGGAAAACGTAGTTTTCAGATAATCAAGTGAGAGGGAGTTTGGCTCACCAATTTGTCTCACCTGAGCTGGAGTAGCACTGTTTTCCTGTTGGACAAACTACATTTGAGCAGTAGTCTGTCTGCATTTCCTGTACTTCTGAGGTGGAGTCTTCCGGTGAACTTCTTGAAAAGTGACCTGGACACTCTGAAATTAACACAAATGTTAAACTTTCGGACTTTCTGGCAAGCTGTGTAAATCATACCATATCGTCAACAGGTGCAATTTTTGGATATTATTAAATACAATTTGTTTTGAGTAATTTTGAGACCTCGCTCCAAACAACATGTAATTTATAAACATATTTTGACCCTTTCATGAGGTTTGTTATGGCACTTTATAGTGCAGGACACGTGTTTCGACATCAGCCTCATCAGTTACACGGTGCCTTCAGGTTCAATCAGTTTCTCAAGTACACATCTCTTGTACAGAGGAGCCGACGCCCAAGTATTTGCACTCTCCGGCAAGTGGTGAAGTCAGCAATTGTATTCATATCCTATATTGTTTTGAGCGAGGTATGACAAACACTCGAAACTCAAGGTATCACAATCATATTCACCGGAGTGTACAACACTGCCCATTGAGTAATTTTTTCACGTAGCGCCAAGTGCAAATATTTTGGCGTTGGTTACTCTATTTATGGGATATCTCTTCGCGGAACTAACGTAAGCCCGCCGTGTAACTGACCAGACTGTAATGCCGAAACACGTCTCTTGCGCTCTATATGTGACATTAAAGAACTTACGAAAGGCTAAAAATATATTATCAGATTATATTTTTTAAACGAGTTCCTAAAAACACTCGAAAAGAAAGGCATTAATTCAATTCACAAAGTCCAGCAACCTATATGAAAGAAATCTGGCAACATTTGAGTTGACAGTTAGTTTCATGGAAAATGGCAATTCCAGAAGTGGTAGCTATACTCCTGTTATGCAAATCCACAATTCGCATCAATAAAAGATATTACTTAATGTGCAGTCCAATCACACTGTCACGGTGTAGACAGTTTCATTTTAGTTGTCAGCAATGATCAATAGGGCGTATGCGGTGCAGTGGTTAGAGGTGCTGTGCGTCACACACGAGGTCAATGGTTCGATCTCGCGCTCATGGCTCACCAAACCAACCATCCCTCCGGGGTCGCTAAATTGGTACCAGACTGGTCTTAGACTTGTCTAAAAGGATAAGCAGAACTGACTCATTTAGCGGGTGGCCACGGCGAGTCATTGTAAAGATCAGATATGCGCTCAGTCATCGAAGGAAGTTGAAAATTGAAGAAGAACGCATGGTGCATCTCTCTGTGACTGATCAACGCCGAGAGCTTCATCATTTTAGCTTTTCGACCAGCATCAGCGCGGTGAAGTAACTTTATGAGAACATATTGTGCCCGGCGTACTACATAATATCTGAGACCAAAAATGAAACGAAAAATTTTTTTCGTTAGCAAGATATAATTCAGAATAAATAGACCGCAGATTATCATTTGAATTAATCTTGCTACTCTCGTGTTTAAGCTACCACCTAAGTTTCTTCTGTTACAAAATGAATGGGAGTTCAAGCAATATTTCTTGCCTCGCTGCGTTTATGAAGCTCTGAACGTCAAAGGAGATTAGAGGTTGAAATTCATCTTTGTGTATATTGAAATAATTATCATTTTCATCGCTCTGTCGACGACCTACTGTTTAATTTTGACAATGTTTCATACCGCTTGGAAAAGTTTTAGGCACGTTGATTTTTGGAAATTGTTAACTTCACACGTAGATACGGATCTGTGGGAACTTATTTAGCTTTTTTTTTTACCTCGTAGTTTCCGAAACTCGATCATACCGTTCGCGCAGTATTTCATTCAGATAGTTTATCATACAGGACAGACATATTTGTGACACAAATAAACATGGCAAAAACTTCTAGAGGAACAGACTTCTTGATCGTAATTAGTATTCCAACCGTGAATCTATTTTTTTACCAAATAATTGCCGCTATATACATTGAAAAAGAGTTTTTTGTAGACGAATCAACATTCGTGTCGGGATTTCACACAAACAAAGTTAGCAAAAGGAGATGGCTAAACTGCTGACTTTACCTTCACTTTATCATTTCCTATTTCACTTCTAACACAGTGCTTGTGACGACCAATTGCTGTCACAGAACGGCATTGCCTCGGTGCATCCTGTCTTGAATTGAACAACGATGTCATTGTGACAGCATGTTTTAAGCTTTTCGTGAGGTCTGTTATGAGCACATATAGTGCAATACTGGTGTTTCGGCCTTGCAGCCTCGTCATTTGCTCAGTGTCTCTCGTCTGTGCCGATCTCCCTCGGGGGAGAACTCCTTACATAGAAGTGTCGTCGACCAACACGTTACAGGGCGTGTCAAGTGAAAATTCACCTCACCACGGGTAAAATATCATTGTATTGCCTCGGTGCATCGAGTGATATGATCATCGAATATTCCAGTGATTAATTGCCCATTTTCTCGAGGCTGGTATTTTGTATTATAATACCTTCATATACAACTTTTTTCAGACCTCTGTCAAAATAGGTACCTCCTGACAGGATATTTTGAGCCTTTTATGAGGTCTGTTATGAGCACCTATACAATACAATGATATTATTGTGGAATAGAGGTATTGGCCGGTAAGCTACTAAGCTTTATAAAAGAAATCTGAGCACTAATCTTACAAAGCTAGTATGATTCGGGGGCGCCGTGGCCGAGTGGTTGTGATGCTCACATCGGCGGGCGTAGAGCGGAGATCCACCCGCCAACTCTCTCCGACACTCAACAACAACGCCTTCTGGAACGCTACAACCGGCCTGTTTTCCAGATTGCAAGGAATCCCTCTCAAACAGTACTACGACGTTCAGGAACGAGGGAAACAACGAACTGATTGGTAGATGCACTGCGAACCGCATAGTGAAGAGAAAAAAGCTGTGATGACGAATCAAATCAAAAAACGAAAACAAAGATACGATTCACTGTGTCAAATCCTATTCGAAATCATACATATTTCGAAGACATTCACCTCATTTATATGAACATTCTTACGGGCGAATTGAGCAGAAGGTTGTAGAGCACATAGAACACCTATGTACGGCAATAACTCTGATTTATGTTCTTGGTTTCATTTTCTTTCATCAGTAGAAAAAGTGAATATTCTTCGCTGACCAGTTATGCTGTATTAGCGCAGTTAACATATGAATAGCCAAGCCAGGATTGTTCGAGGTTAATTTTTTCCTAACCAAGGACATCAAAAATGTTGACCGACAGCAGAGCATAGCGAGCTATACAACGGAGAACATTTCAGCCTTCATATCGTAAAATGGAAGCAAATGAGCATAGCGGCAAGAGATTTTGAGTATAGGTGGTCAAGTTGCTTATAGGAATCTTCATCGTTTATTTCGAGAATAGGAGCCACATTAGGATGTCAGAGGGCGACCGCCGTAGTTGCGCAATTAGTGAACAGCCGACGTTGCGCATGATTTTTTCACCTTTGTATATCTAACTTTTGCTGTCACTTTTTTAACTTCAGCTTCTATCCACGCCCTGTTATACTGCATAATCTAATGCAACAATACAATTGCTTTTCACTCCTTCAATTTCACAACGATTATGTAGCTCTTCTCATAATGCCCTTGATAATTTTTACTCGCCCTTCCTCACATTGTAACGAAAATTCTGCTTGAGTCTCCCACATTTGGTTTAGTGTCAACTATACTATTGTGATAGTGTTCCTTACAATCGTTGTTAACAAGCAGATTATAAGCAATAGAGGCGGTTATTCGCTACGTTGCAAGCTTTTGGAAAACCATCGGGGAGAAACATAGATTTAGTCATTTGTCTTGTGCTTCGCTTTAATATCCTCAAATAAAATTTCGGTGCCTAACGAGATTGTTCGCAATTGCAAGCTGTTTTTTCTTTGTTATTGTGAAGTATTTAGACAGATGCTACTCGTTTCTTTTCAACATAGTGAATTCCGCTGTGTAATTTTTATAGAACGCTTTCTGGAAGATTTTTACAATTTGATATATAACCTTTGGGGTAAGTTGCATTGAAACTAGCATTAGTTTAACCATTTCTTCAGCAAAAGTTTTGCACTATAGGTGATTAGTGGTTAGATAAAATGTTTTCCATTACCACAGTTTTATTTATGAGGGCATCAATACGGCCTCTTATTCTATTAGCACATGTTATGAGGAGCGATTTTTCAACGATACCACATACCATAAACACCGTGCAATGGCGCCTTATTGATGGTCTCGCATGATGGAATCCAATGACAATGTTCTGAAATTGAGTTTCAAAAATTGCGATTTTTGCTGAAGCTTTAATTTGACAGGGTCTAATGCCAATTGTATTTCCCATATCATTTCCTCTGACGAGTGACTGCTAATAGCACCGATAGAATTAGAACATGACTAAGAAGAAAGCGAGATTACTAGTTTTGCTCAGCTCTCACTTTTATTATGATCTGATGACTCCACTCAAAGTCTTCCTCTTACATCGTCATGATGCCAATGGCTGATTTAGATAATGGCGTGATTAAGTTGTAAGTGCGGATCGTCCCGTACTCTTTCCTTATTGAAAAAGCGTGGGATAGATAAGTGTTGCAAGTTTCATGATTGTCGTACTCAACGTAGAGGCGCTGAAATCTCTTTATGCTTCATGTTTTTAGCGATTAATCCTTGACACGGTTTGCTGGCTGCATTCTAGAAGGGAGCATTATACGTGTACCAGGTCCTAAGCTTTTTCCAAACCATATGAAGAATTTACTCGTTTGAGACCGTACTCTAATTTATATCCAAGTGTGTCAGATCGCATAGTTTTGACATGCATTAACGTGGACTACGCAATATGCAAACAGGTAGCGCGTTGAGCCTGTGAAGAAATACGTGTAGGACAATCAAGAGATTACTAGAGTGCTTAATTTCCTTTATATTTCTAAAATGTTATAAAATTATACCAACGTCTCCTAGTTTATCAATTATAATATATGTTTCAACAGCGCATAGTGAAGGAAAGGCGTAAATCTGTAAAGAAATCTTTTGGAGAAGACTGAAAGCTGTTTGTCAAACGTAATAGGACAGAGTAGGTGTTGATCGCGGAAAGCTGGAGGGGATCGAACACCAAAAGTCACATATGTACTGCAGAGTGTTTTCTACTATTGCGCTACACGCTGTTCTTCAATTTCTTTATTTACGTTTTTATACACTATCTATATCAGTAAAGCCTCCTCAGCTTTCTAATCCTGGATATTGGAAAACTAAAAAACTATTTTCCTATTACATTATTCAATTTCAATTATGCTGTGCCTATGTTCTAGATTTCGGTATAAGCTACTCAATGTCCTTCGCAACGCGCCATAAAATAGTTAAGATAATTTCCAGTAAAACGAAAGCATAATTGGAAACTATGGGATTAAGGCTTCGGATAATTAGTGTTCTCAGCAATGAATGGTATTCATGACAAACGCTTTGATGTTCTGTCCACTTCAATACTGTAAGAATTGATTTACCTTAATTCTCTACACGTTCCTGTATTATTTCACAAACCGATAAACAAGCCCACGAAAGATGTAAGACTTGATCTTACTCTTTCCGTCACATTGCCGAAAAACGGCCTTTTCAGAAGATAGGTACAACGTTGAAATAGTGGAAACTTACGCTATCGAAAGATTGCTAAAGGTTAGGAGAAAGAGTTCTGCCCGCAAGAAGAATGTTTTTGTAAAACACAAAATTTCTTTCATTCACCGAAGCGTAATAAAAGGGTCCTTTCGAAAAAAGAGCAGGTACCACGATAGGCAGATAGTTGAGCTTTCGAATGATTGCTGACACTCTTACGAAAACTGTCTTCCAGTGAATCTGCTCGAATGTTTATTTGTTCTCGGATAATGGAAAAGAACAAGTTTTCGTTACTGTAATATCTAGTACAGCTAATTAATACTGAGTGATATGCAAGTGAACATCAAGAGGAAACTGAAATAAAGTTTCAGCCTTTCAGGGAGCACGTGCTCTCTACTACGCAACCGCTACTCCCGTCTTACTATCGTAACATCATTTCACTCCAGATGAAGTTGTTAAATAGAAGTTTTTGTTTTACAACTGACATTAGCATTCATTACGATAAAACTGCAATAAAGATCTATGAATCTCAATTCGTTCACAAGTGCTAGGTTGAACCTTTTTACATTTGATTTTAGCAGAATTGGCTAAGCTAGATAGTGCATGCCCTTTGCGCCGAGATAATTGGCTGCCAAAGCATGCATATCCTTGTTTAGCAAAGTGCAGAATATTGTTCAAACACCTACAGAGAAAACTATGCGTTTCAATGTGAAAGAATGACAACTGAAGGAAAAGTAATTAGGATCACCAGCATAAAGCAATCCGCAGTTATGGAATGGACCGATGGCGACGCCAATTCGTGGGCGAGTTGTTGGAAACACGCCAACATGAACACATGGAAATGTAACGAACACCGGAGAGGTAAGAAGTGCCCCAGCGCAGTCGCGATTGACTTGAAATTTGGTAATTTTTCAAAAAACACATCATTGCGCTCTCTTACAACGACTGGAAAGGTTGCAGTTTACTTGTTCAAATTTCTTCTCTCTCCATATCAAAACTCGAATTGGTTGTAGTTTACGCTGAGTGGCTCGCAGCTTTACGAATATTAAAGTTGTCAAAACAATTACTATGATGCCCATCGCCTGGAGAATATCGGCCAAATGATGCACAGAAAAGCGCCAAGATAGAACAGATTCACCATGATGCAAAGTTCCCAGTAGTAGACAAAGTTGATATTTAAAAAGCCCAACAACGGCACAGCCCGGAACGGTGTTGAACTTTGAAACTGAGAGCTCTACAGCGATATCTAACACTCCTAAGCAGATTCCGAGCAGGAAGTAGAAAGTCGCATACGAATTAGACGATAGTATACGAAACCTGACGGGATGGAAGAGAGCCTGAAAAACTCTACACTCTACAGGAAGCGGATTTGCGCGTCATCTCACCATTGTTCTTTCCGCAGCGGCAGATATGGTTAAAGTGAGGTGAACCTCAGATGATCTATAAAAGGAGAGCCGGTTATCATTAGGTAGTAAGAATTTAGCTCAATCTACTTTGGATTCCATGAGTATAGAAGATAAATGGAGTTTGGAAGACTGAAAAAAGACAGTGAGCTTGCAGAGAACCAATGATTTTTTTCGTCCACGAAATTTGAGTGTCTGGAAGGGCTTAATTGTTACGGCATAAAAAAGTCGACTGACGTTAGATCTAACGCCAGTTGTCGAAAAGAACTTTGACGAAGAGTCCTTTCCTTTGAGAAGTAAATGTTATATGAATATCCTTTTGTTATCCAGTGGATCTTCATAAACAAGAAAGCCTGTTTTAGTACCAAGCGTACCTGCTGAATATGAAGATGACAAATCCATTGCACATTATCACAGCGAGTTGCAGTAAGACGAGTATAATGTCGAAAGACAAATGGGAAACGTTGGCTGTCATCACACTCGAAAAGTTGAAGTCGCCATTGCTCTATGTATAATAGCTTTTCTATGTCAAGAGAAAAAGAACTTTCAGAGCATGCAAGAAATACATTCGATGCGCCAACCTATACTTCGCATTCTTTTTGTGAAGTCAAACTTGCATTAGCCTTATGAACCGTACATATTCACTAAGATGCGTGAAAGGAAATGGAGCTTGAACATGGCATATAGAAGGATATGAATATATGCAAATTTCGTTTCTACCTCAGAGCATACTCATAAGTCATTATCCTAATTAGATCTTCCACTCAGACCTTACTTAAAAATCATTATCCCAGTCAGGTGTTCAGCTCGGAACCTATAGCCCTATAAAGCCGGCTTTTTGAGAAAATCATTTTTTTTTAACGGCGTAAAATCCAAAAAATTATGTTACACGACCATGCGTTTTTTTAATCTCGCTTATAACCCGCTGGACAAAGACTTAGAGTGCTAGTACACTTCTTATAGCACATGTCTCAAACAACTCAAAATTGTGTTTGCTTTCCAAAAGAACTGTTTCGATTTTTTGGTTTTCTCTTGACTTTGATTTGTGCTCTAATCCTCGCTGGACAGAGTTTTTTTAGACTATATGAAAAGGAGCTAGATTAGTTGAATTAAAATTTTTTAGCAATCTAATCCATTCATCGAGTAAGGAAATTGAGAAAGATTAGATCTCTCGGAACCGATCAATTCCGATGGCTGCGTCATTACTTCGCCTCTTCAAACGTTGTTGGAGGTGATTGAATGCGTATTTGGCTTTTACAATGACTCACATCAGCCCAGAGATGTGTTAAGCCAGTACTGTTTTCTTACCAGATAAGTCTGAGACCGATTCACCAATTCTAGCTGGATGGAATTCTTGATAAGCACTAGGAGCGGGATCGCATAAATTCTCACGTGCCGATGGCATGGCATTCTGACCAGTGCGCCAGATGCACCCTTAATAATTTCACTTCCAAAGGCCCATATCTGCGTGTCCCGCTGGAGATGGTGGACTGTGTGCCCCACCTCTCTGTCACTCTCACCCTCAGCGTAGGAATGGCTCCATCTCCTCTTTTGCGTCTTTGGCCCCAACGTGGGAATTAATGCCTGTCTTATTCCTCTCTGCCTTTCATCGGAAAGAGGGTTGCCGGTTTCGATCCCTAACACACAGCTTCACTATAGTTTTTTTGGTATTATCTTTTGAATGTCAATTAGTATTGAAGGCTCTTTATGATAACATAACTATTATAGCTCGAAACGCCTAGTTGTCCAACTTTTCACTATTTTGTCATACAAAACATAGATCCATGGGAGTGACAACGCATATCTAACTTTTTTCACTCTGTATGACAATGTGATAGTGTTTCTAACGCAGTTCTGCTCAAAGTTTTCTGATTTCACACATCTCTGTAGTCCTAGCGATGTTACATAGCTGCTGCTTGTAATCAAGAAATCGATTTCTATAAGTATTTGCTGTATTTATATTGTATTGCATCCGTTAATGTATTATCAATTGCTCTGTGGCTGGTATTTTTCTATGTTAAGCTATATTTATATATATTATTTGTTATAAGTTGCATACTACTGAAACTTATCCCATAGATTTACGTTCTGTATCAAGAAATAATGAAAGGTTAAACAACTTAGCGTTCTTTTCTCTAATAATTACGATACAGAAAGACCTTCGACATTAATCGATTGACATCGAAAGATAACAAGAAGGCGACTTGCCGAAACAAAAGCCACTACGTAGAACTTGATATTCATGCTGCATTATTAACTGCATTGTTATATTGCATCTTTAATAGTCAGCAAGTAATATCATCAACGTCTTGGAACTGCTTAATAGAAGAAACGACACATTTATTCAAACTATGCCGAGATTGATAGCCGGTCCTGGAATTTTCGATAAAGATAACACTAAAAAAACTACTGTGAAGTGTTGTAGTAGTGAACCGAACCAGCAACCTTCTTCCCGATAGACGGCAGAGAGGAGTGATACAGACAATGGTTACCACGCTGTTGGTTGGAGTTGCAGAAGAGGAAGCGGAGCCGTTCTCACGCTAAGGGTGAGGGTGGCAGAGAGGTGAAGCACACAGTCCACCTTTGCAGCTAAACACGCAGACTTGGGTTTTGTCAAAGTCAAAAGGTTGAAAGAAATTCTAAAAAATTACGTTCTCGGCGTTCATAAATCCTTAAGGAACATGCTATGTATAGCAAACCTCCCAAGGAAGTTTTGCTATCTTCTCGGGAATTTCATGATCATTTAGGCAAAGCAGTTGGTCCACGACCATAGAGAGCAAGTGGTATAGCAGAGGTTCGAGGAACTTAGACAGAAATGGTCCAAGTGGCGAGGGCGGCACCGAGCTGCCACCAACCTCAACAGTCAGTCCGATCGCGGGCATCATCCGAACGGTCGTTTAACTTTATCCGGACCACCTCACCTCAAATCGTAAATGATCCATTATTGCTTTCTCCACACAATCTCGTTGTCTTGTAACTAACAGCTTTCATGAGGCTGCTTTCATACAACTGTCAGATGAACTCAATAGAATTGTGAGCGGAACGTAGCGCTTCCGTGGCGGAGCAAACTCACTTAGTTTATGATCGGCCCACCACCGCGGTTTAGGGATTCTGCCCATATGTAATCAGTATTGACCTCACTACTCACACTATATACTCATCCACTGGATCCTACCGACGGTGCTTCTACCTCGGAGTGAACATAGCAACCCCAAACGGACTTCGCGGCTTAGTCATGCTCCGTCAAATACAAAACAACGTCACTCACAATAACATTGTCACTTGCAACAACATTATCACTTTCAATAACATTATCATTTGAATAACATCATCACTAACAATAACAACACTACCATAGCACTGTCGCTTACGATAACATTCATAGTATCGTCGGATGACGATACTTCTCATCAATCGGTCACTCAAATTGACTTAAGCATATGTTTGCTAACGATATGTCGTAATCATGTATATATTATCATTATAGTAATGTAGTATACTATAAGTTGTTCGTTCCATCTTATTGTTTGGTATAATCCATATAAAGGTTTAAACTCTGCTCTCTTGTCCGTTGAGAGACACAAGTTGGCAGCAGATCACAACAACAAAACCATTGAACCTTCACCACACCATGCATTCGTTTTTAAACTTTAGTGTCTGAGGTAGTAGTATGCAAATCTCGCTTTTACAATAACTCACAGAGGCTTGCCAATCTGAGAAGTCAGAGCTGCTATCCTACCAGATAGATATAGTGATTTACTGACTCCGGAGGGATGGAAGGCCCGGTGAGGTTTAAGCGCGCGATCGAATCATCTAGCATCAATTGGTTAATCACATCAGTTGCTTAGCAGTTCTAAGCACTGCGCCACACGCGTTTACACTCATGCGTGATAACAAATATCAAGTAAGAAAAAAAATAGAAACAACTAACTTCATCGAAGAAGAAGTCAGAAAATGAAAACTCTAACCTCTCTCTTCCTCGCACAGAATAGTAAAAAGGAATTAACTGCGCATTCTGGCACTCTGGCTACTACTGCTCTATCAATTGAAGACGTCCTTATCAACGTCAAGGGCGGCTCAAACGGTAAAAAGCCAGTTATGAGAAAAACAATGTTTACCCGTAGTCACTTTGGGCATAAAGGAAGAACATGTGTGGGCGCCTACAAGCGTTGAATAGCATGACATCTTAGGTACTTACGATCTCTGTCACTATTTGAAATATTCACGTCATTTTGCCTACGCGTAAACTTATTGTAATATTTTGCCCTTTTATCAGTGCTAACACGACCGCTAGCGCTTTGCGCCGTCATGAAAATGATGAAGCAGAAAAGCGCGGTCTGTAAAAACTAGTTTTTATTGATATGGTTTTGTAGGTTTGGTATGGTTCATTTCAGTTGCGTAAGCTGCATTGTGTTCGCGTGTCAATGGATCGCAGTAAGAAATCGAAGAAAAAGGTAAACTTCTGTGTTTATTGTGTCAACTAGACATGGACTGTTCACTGCGCAGTGATTTGTAGAATAATGGTCCTCAGAGGTCCAAGTGAACCATTTCTCCTTGCACTTTTCTAAGTAACTATACTTATTCCCTCTTAAAGTTTTACACTCAATACTCCGTTCTAGCTAATAGCAGTTGCTTAAACGACTCGAAAACAACGATATACGACGAGGATAATTCTTTGTTAGAGTCGCCCGGATCAGGTCAATGTTGCTAAATTATCTACAAACCCAATCAAGTGTAAACCATCGGTAGAAGTTCTACCATCCCGAACTGAGTTTAGTCGTTAGGCCCACAAAATCCCTTTTGATCAATTTGTCTACAATGACAGCCTGGAAACGAATTCACGCGGGTTAGTCAAACATCACATTAAATAACCTCAATGGAACAGCTTGCGTTGAAAGTATGCGAGGGTGAGTACGATCAGTCGTGAAGATGGGTCGCAAATCTCTAAATCTATGTGCACTAATCGAAATATCGAGATATTCGGCAAGTTATCCATTTAATCCAGATGTCAACCGTTTATTATTCGTGCATTATTCTTTTGTAGGCTTCAACTTATACCATCTCAAACGTTCCGACCGCTAATATCACACAAGAAATGCGCAAGCAAAAGGAAGCTGAAGAAGAAAGGTCCGAAAACGTGAGGACAACAACTACGGCTGAGGTGACTAGAAATTCAAGGGCAAACAATTTTCAAAGAAAAGAAGAGAACGATGATCGCTGTTATACTTTAGGGCGTCACGTCAATCAAGGAACCACGATCTCTGCGCAGGATTAAGCAAGAGGCACTGTTAATAAAATGAATAATCCATAAAATAAAACACTATAGTTGAAAATTTGACAGCAGTTACTGAGGACCAAAACCGATTCTGCTCCTGAACTTCATTTTTGTGAAAAATAATGAAACTAAGAATATAATTATAATGTGGCTATGGGATATCCCAGCAAATACCGTAGCTAAAGCGGCAGATCACTATTACGTAGAAGAACCTTTACTAGGCCCAGTTCTCTCATATTCGGCAATATTCTTTTGTATTTGTTCGCAGTACTGAACATAAAAAGCGCATGTAGCGTAGTAATTAGAGACCCTCTGCGTCGCACACAATATTGAGGACTGATATCGCGTTCATACCTTATCAAGCCATCCTTCCCTACGAGATTGATGAAGTGGAAGCAAACTGATCTCAGACTAGTTTGGGAAGATAAACAGCACTGACTCGATACAGCGAGAGGCTATCGCGAGCCATTATGAAGGCGAGATATACGCTGAATCACCTCAAACGAAGTTGAGAATCGAAGACGAATGCATGACGCATCCCGCAGGGATTGATCAACGCCGAGAGCTTTATCTTTGTTATCCATTTATTGAACACAATACAACTTCGTATCAATATAGTTAGTTGCCTTTCTAACTAAAAAATGATCAGCATAGTATAAATTCTGGGATTGGAGGTGTCCATACTTCCACCTATACCGCCTATTAAATTCGACAGCGATGTCTTATCGGCTTATTCACAGGTGCAGTTTACATATTGGGGTTTCCAATTGCTTCCAACTTTCAGTCAAAATTTATTCTCGAAGTCATTCTAGCTACGACTAACAGAAAATATTCTGATCGCAATTGATGTGATCTTAGCGGAAATCGAAATGCCTCGAAAAAGACTACCGGCATTAATTTCAGACCCAAGGGACTATGTCATTGGATAACGTGTCGGAAATTGACACCGCGCCTATGGAAAAGTTGAAAAAAGAGAAGAAGGTACATATTTGCTGTTGAAGATCAGACGATGGATGCATAGCCAGAAAACTGACATGAGATACTCATCTTGCCGTGTTCAAATCAGTAGGAAATCTTGGTACAGCAAGAGATGAGGATGTTTCGCAAACTGTTGCAATAGAGGCTAGATAGCGTAATGTCTGCCCAGTTCTTCTTTTCAAGAATGATTTCATAATTTCAAATAACCATACGATCTTAAGAAAGTGGAGCATTGTCAATGAGATTTGATGAATTCATAATACTAGGAAAGTGTTCTACCACCTACAAATCTCTTAACTGCGGAAATGGTAAGAGAGCATGCACCGCCGCCACAAAGGGCGATTCCGATATCGGATGCAATTTTCTGCGAAAATATGATCTCTAAAGGACCGTTTACTGCACTAGCACGTAAAGGTGATCTCGAAATGGAGTTCATTAGCGAGGTGCTTTCCTAAAACATTATTTCTTATCATTTCAGGCACTTTTATGCTCAGTACTTTTGCTCTGATTTTCAGTTAATAATGAACGTCACGTCGATTGTGAATCGTGCTGGAAATACAAACCTTGAGCTTAAAATTGCGCTCGATAGGGAGGTTTGCTATCATTCTAAGCATTTCTTATAGACTGTATCTTATTTGTTAGATGATAGTGTCAATATCTTGGTTAATTCATTTTTCACGTTTAGGCCAGCGGTTTACCAAAAGTGAAATTTGAGCTGATACCGAAAGCTCCCGTAGCCAACGCCATAGAGCGATTGAATAATACCTATGTACAAAATGCGAAGGTTTGTTCCGTTCGAAATATCACAATGATGAAATGATTACATTTTTCAATATGGACTAAATGAGGCTATTGGTAGTGAGCAGCAAGACACGATGACGATGAATTGGCATGAGTCTATAGGAACTATTTGCTATCTTTTTAAAATTTCGCATTAGCTTATCAAGTCTTTTGTAAATGCGAAGACGCTCAGTTAACACATTCGGGCCACGACATGCCCCTCGTATAAGTTGTCAACTACCTGATCATTTACTCAGACGATGCTATATCCGGCATAGTTTTGGCCTACCAAAAGAAGATTTCCGAAGTCTGTGAAATGAACTGAAATTGTCATTGGTCGAAATGCTTGGCTTTGATTTTTCACGGATCGATAGCGATTATTTTGCAAACATATCGCGCAGTATTTCTTGTAATACATCATGAGAAAAAACGATATAGGTACTGATCACTGTGTACTGCACAGCTTACGTAATACACTGACAGTACTTCATTCTGTCTGGTTAATTCAGGAACAACTAAGTGGAGTAACACGAAGAGACCAAATTAATAGCCTGGCCAGATTTTCTCTGAAGATTTGTAAAGCCTAATTCGAGCTGCTTTGAGATAGTTTCCACAACTAGTCATTCGTTTATCGGAGAATTTCCTTTTAATACCATGACTATTGAATTTCTTCAAATAGTGATATTCGTTTTCCGCATGAAAACTTCGAACTTTCCGGCTTATGATATCTTGTTGGACACAAGCAACATTTTTGAAATCAACACTTAGGAATTCACTTACAGCCATAGGACTGTCATGGTATTTTGATATTACTCGAGATGTGCTCTAATCCATCAAATGTGACTTAGTCTAGTGCGTGCTGACAACCGGTTATCTATTTCTCATTAACATTATAACGGCGTTTGAGTAATAGGGAATACTATGAGCATACAGAGATGTTCACAAAGACACGCATGTGTTGAAAATTGTACAAAATCACTTTGACGAAACAGGGACATTACATGAACCACGCTATGTCTTAAAAAAGGCGCACGGTAGTTTTTGGTAAGCACGTGGCACCGTATCTGCCACCATGTGATCTTGCAATCAAACAACACGCTTAGGATCCTTAATATGGCAACGACTTGCCAATATTTTTCTATCACGACGAAATAAGACCGACATGATATAATCAACAGTACTACTAAACACCAATTGGTAGACTGTAAGTTTCTGATAGTGAGAAAAAGTCTTTTTTTCAAAAAAAAAAAAAGAATGAAAGGAAAGTGAAATACGCTCAGTGGTTGGAAATCTGTTTCATAAAAGCGTCACTCTGTCAATTACATGTAATTTTTTTGTAAATCAACATGTCATTAGTTTATAATAGAAAAATTACATTGTATGATTGCTATAAAACGTGCACTGTAATAATGCTGTCAAGTCACAGAAGAATTTCATGAAATTAGCCCTTTTGGCTAGTTTAAGATGAACCAATGCTCTAAAAAAATGATCGTCTACTGAATATTTTCTACACAGCATAGCAAATGATACTGTGGTAAACACTGTAGAGAAATAATGAGCCCGAACACACTGAAAAATAAGCTAAAGGTTTTATCATGACCAGTTAGTCTTGATTTATAGCTTCACTAACTTAAACCTTTACGGAATATACGGGTGGACTATGAATTTTAAAAAGATGGCATAAAGCGATAATCCAACCACATATTTTATTATGACAGCAGTATGTTTTGAAGTGCTTTGAGCTCTTTACAAGCGAAAAATTAGGGAACAGCATCCCCTCCGAAGCGTTAATGTTCTCACAAATTATGAAAGTGCAGCAAATATCTAGAACACCGGAATATTTCTTCGTGACCGGACTTCCTAAGTAACACCAAATTAATTAATATGAATAGATTGGTGCCGATTAATTAGAACTAACAGGATTATTTTTTTTTCCATATATATTGTATTGGCTGTACAGTACAGAGTAGAGTATCGATTAGTCTTCAGCTCGGAGACCACCAATTCAAAGCAGAGTGCTCGATTCTGTACGAGTTTGTCATGAGAGACTTTTATGAAGAACAACTAACACTTGAGTTAAAACTGTTTATAGTATTAATAACTATGCACTATAAGCAAGCTGGCGAGGTATAGTTGAACGAGTATATACAAAGTTGTTGGTTTAACTAAAGCACTGGGAAACACGAAATAAAGAAAAAAACTCACTTACACACAGATTGACGTCAAGCAATCTCTCAGATGGAAAACATAAGCCGTATGGTTTATAATGGTCAATAAGGAAGGCATCACAAAAGATTCCTGACAAACAACCGATGGAAAAGTGGACAAAAAGTTTTAAACAGACGCTTCGAATAGATCGCAACAAAAGAGCTTTTACCATGTTCACTTAAAAGCGATGTTATCGCATCTAAAATTAGCTTACAGTATAAGTTCACGAGGAATCTGAAGCTGAATTATTAAGAAGTTTTAATTAAGATGTCGTAAGCGCATGACATTACACAGTTGAAACTATCCGGGAATTAAAAAAAATCATTTCATGTAAGTGCCTCTAGCGGTGGTATGATGTTATAATATATATGATGAAACGCGCGTAAGCCACCAGCGAAACATAACGTTTTGGTCTCGTTAGGACTTGAATCAATCTTGCAAATTATATTAATGTTTTGAGAGCGATACTTCAGATATCAGTCGATCAGAAGGTTTTATTGCTTCCGTTCTTTGCATCGTTGTGCCATTTTCAGAATGAATTATACAAATTTCAAAGAACAAAGACTGAAAATGTGTGAATGCAAAGTGATATTGCCTCCTTGTTATACTCATTATGACCTAAACAATAGCTGAAAACTTTGAGAGAATTTTTAGATAGAAGCTAAGGGTGTGGCTTAGGTTGCTAGCGACGGGACGAGGTGAACGTGGTAGGGAGACTACTTCATAACTTCAAATCAAATTTTTCGATAGTTGCAACAATATGAAACATATGTGGATTATCCTCTACACCAGCAAATAATGAAGATGGGCCAAAGAAATACGTATTCAGAGATGTGTTAACGATTCCAAAATCTCATCTGCATCTCACTTAACACAAAATTGCAGTGTGTGTATCACCAAAAATAGAGCAGAATTCTGCCGCAAACCACTACGGTAAATAGAGAGATCGATTTCAGTGAAAATTTACTTGCCTAACACAAATCTCTGGCTGCAGCCCTACACAGCCGATTTTCGAAACATCCTTTTATAACGCTGTGGAATTCAGAACAAAATTGTGTTTCATACCACCATTCTTTTTTTCTTTCTCGCTCATATTCCGCCGGAAAAACTCATTCAATATACTGCCGGTACTCTTTCGATAGCGCAAGTCTAGAAGAACTCAAAAATGCTTCTCTTTGAAAAAGCTCTTTTCAAAGAGGTGTGGAGAAAGAAAAGATATGTGCTCTACACCTCTCCGCACAGAGCTCTTTCTTTGAACTATTGCTAATCATTCGATAGCGAACGTTTCACTGATTCCAACGCTTTCCTAATTTTCTGAAAGACCGTTTCATTACAGTGTAGCAAGGAAAATAAGATCGGCTCTCACATATTTGGCGAGCTTGTTTACAAGCTAATCTCCGCGTGGGATTAAGAGGGGTGGGGGCGGGGCGAGGTGAACGCTCGATATGTTAGATACGTTGGATGCAACTTTGTTATACAACTGTTAATCTTTTCTCTCTTTTGAAAGAAACTTCAGGTATAACGATTGACTCAGGTACTACGCATTTCTCTCCACACGTTCATATGATTTCGTGTTTTCAGCAAATTACACGCATGATGAAAATGAAGGACCGCTGCGGGTGTGAAACATAAATTTATTCTGGATGCTGCAGCACCATAAAAAAGATTTTTCTAGAAACTCTGCATAGATTAGAGATTTGAGCTCCAGAATAATTGCTAACACTCCTTTGGAAAATGCTTGTAAAAAGTGAAACATGGTCGGCACCGCCACCCTTAGTTGCAAAGGAGCGGTTGAACCGAAAGGCACGTGTTACTGATGAGGCCTTCTAGAATAAGTCCAAACATACGTCCACTATCGAGGTGCTATATCAGACCTCTGAGAGGTTTAGAACATGGCCCCCAATCATGCTGTTTTCAATATCGTTTGAGTGAATTCCATATGGGGCGAAGAACAATATAGGCGAGGTAATCTCGGATCTAAGCCGTCATTAACAAATTCTGCGTCGCTTTCAACACTTTTCAATGATGTTAGGACCATGCTAGATCAAAGACCAAATTTGAAACACCAAAAAGAACGAAATAATTTTGAGATTTAATTGTTATCAACATCATTGGAAAGCTGTCAGCAGTTACCGTAAAACAGGCTCTTCTCGGTTATCCGGAGACAAATGAAGAAACGATCCTTTCCGGTGAATGAGAAATTCTCATAGGAATCTTGGTAATTATTTAGAAAAATATATCTCTGACTACTGCGCTACGTGCTCTTCTTCCAAAAAGACCTTCTAATAACGAAGTAGCAGGCAAAACAAAATTCTGTTTTACAGCGGTCGTATGTTTTTAATATTAGTCCATGGGAAGACGAAAAGTACCTAAACGTGTAGAGGAAATCGTGCACACCACATTCATATGTTTTATCCTAAGTTTCTATAAAAATAGAAAATGTATCGCGTTTCATGGGAAAGTAGGCAGACAGCCAGACATGCGCGCACATACATAGAGGTGTCGTCCGCCTGACTGGCGCGAAAGCGAAAGTGCGACTCCTCCTGAATATCAACAATGGTCCTCAAAGGGTTAATGGAGTTTGGAGCGATGATAGCTTGCAGAAAAATCGGCTCGCAGAGTTCAAAGCTGGAGAGAACAGTCTGCGGGTGTGAAACATAATTTTATTCTGGATGCTCCACCACCATAAAAAAGACTTTTTTAGAAATCGTCCAGGTAGAATGCTTACTAGAGATTTGTGCTCTGGAATAATTACTAACACTCCTATGGAAAATGCTTTTACAGTTAATGAGGTCGAATATCCATTTGTTCCCTTATAACTGCAAAGTACCATTAATTTAGAACGTAACTATGAGGTTGCCTGTTTTATCTTAAGCAGAACACAAGCAGAATGGGTTCGATGATACATTGTTTAGTATCTTGGGATGCATTATAATGACGTAAAGGCATAATATGAAAAAGAGAGAGAAAAGTAATTGTTTGTTCGACCATGTCTCCTGATGGACCATGTTATATAAGATCTACTTCGAAATGAAATTTATACGAGTATTCAGCAAACAGAGTAGGGAAAGTCATCCGTCCTATCTAGGTTCGATTCTGAATACCTGCTTAAAGAATTTATTTGTGCTCTATCACAACTAGCAACCACCAGCATAGTTAATGTCCGTGCCTTCAGTAAGAAATCTTCGTCGTATTGGTGGTTTGAGCTTCTCATTCTAGGGACGGCAACGCCTCCTTCATCTAATATGCCGCTCTTTTTCCTCTCTTTCTTGTAAAATAGGCACATAGAATTGGAATGTTATAAGCTATCTCTAGAAAAGAGCAAAATCTGCGCTTCACTAGACTTTTCTGTTATTGAGTTGGTATGAACTTTCCAAAACTTTTTCGCCTATTTTGAATACAAATCATGCATATGAGTTTTTGTTTTTGCCATCTATCGATTACAGCAGCTTCTTGTTATTATTTTGATAAATAACACTCATAAAATTGTTTTGAGATGGAATTTCCACAAGAGCAAAAGCGATTGTTGATGTTACATGAAAATCGTTTGAGTTCGAGTGATGTTGAGACTTCACGCCGAATTAACGAGGCCTGGGGAGACGGAACAGTTGGGAGAAGTGCATTTTTTGATCGTTTCGACGGATTCAAAGATGGAAATGGAGGTTTGACGCAAAAGCAAAAAGCCGGTCGCCAACAAAACTTGACCGGCGACCTGTTTTGAATGCAACTGAGAGGTAGTAGTCGTTGACGGCTCACATGCTGGCTGACGATCTTGAGTGAGATCATACTGCAATTGAAAATATTTGCACGAGCTCGGCAAAGTCCAGAAGAAAGCGCGCTGGGTGCCGCACGAGTTGAGTGAAACGTAGAAAAAAAAGGAAGTGAATACAGCACAAACTCTGTTGAGTTGTCAAGATGAGAATCCATTCTTGGGCCAATCATTTAATTACGGGAGATGAAAATTGGATTAGCTTTGACGATCCGGACCCTCACAATGAAAAGCGTTCACCGGGTGAGAAGAGAATAGGATATACTGTTCCGAAAAACAGAACCCATGCGTGGACAGGAATTTCACAGGACTATTCGTAATCATTCGAAAGCTGAGATTTCTGGCTACAGCTCCATGTCGCGGGTTTTGAAAATCATTATGAATAGTCACTGTCGAGCGAATGAGATCGGTTTTCATTTTATTCCTCATAACCGAACAAAACCAGAAATACTTTGATTGATAATTTGTTCTTTCTATGTACTAAAAAAAAGCAAAGCACACTTGCACAGAAACAAAAAAGTCCGAAAAATCTCTCGCCAGCTCAATATTGATGGCATATAGCATGAACACTCCTCAAGACGTGTCATAGGTATGTTCGCTTGCTCTGATTCTAATGACTTCTATATGAGTCGAGATATGATCGTCTTTTACCACTTGTCTCATAGTCCGACTTCGTAGGCATGAATGCCCAGTGTGTGTGCTACAGTAGCTAGTAGATTGCAGGCATAACCACTTGTTTTTTTCTGTGAAGTCTTGAAGTTAGCTATCGACGAGCTTTCCTCGCGTAGTAAACTCAACAAATAGTCGCCGGCTTTTGTAAATCAGAGGCCGATTTGGTGCCAGTACGATGCTGAATCCCAGTATGAATATTTTTTGAGGTGTTCTTCCTGTCGGAACCCTTTCAGACTGAATAATCCCGTTGAGAGGAAAAACACATTGATACATATCGTAGCCGAACACGTTAGGAAGGTCCTCAGGAACGAAATGAGCTCAAACTTCTATGAAATGAACGAAACTCTCGGCGTTGATGAATTCTTGAGGACTGTACCATACCTCCCGACTTCATCAGGGCATCGTTTGGGCAATGCATATGTGACCTTCAAAAATACCGGTAGTTGCCTACGGATGTATCAAGTGAAAGCTGCTATCCTCCCAGACAAGTCTAGCACCCCAGAAGGATGGATGCTTGGTGAGCCTTAGGCACGCGATGCCACCATCGACCATGTGTGTGCCGCGGGGTCACCCCTAACCATTGCGCCAACTGCGTCGTAAGCCTGGACGTGAAGTATAATGCACCATGCATTCCGTCTTCCATTTTTAACTTTGTTGGGAGGGTGACTGGCTGCACATCTGGCCGTGTTAACAACGTTGTGGCAACGTGTTGAAGCGGGTCGCGATGACTTGCCGCTGCATCCAGTTAGTACTGCTTATCCTCCTAGACAAGTCTAAGATCAGTCTAACCCCAAACTACTGACCACGGAGAGATAGATAGTTTGGCGAGTCCTAGACGCGGGATCGAACCATCGACCTTGTGTGCGACGCAGACCACCCTGACCATTACGACACACACGCCATTGCTGCACCACTGCTACGACATCGACCCACTTACTGCTTGCAGAAATTCTACTACCGCATACCTGTATAGCGTCGTATATATTGTGTGTTCTGCTGCTCTTAAAACTACACGACACCTTGCTCGATTCCCCTAGTTGTAAGGAAGCACTTTTACTTCTAGTACTTTTACGCGGTCCTTCATTATATGGTGGGATTCAAATGCAAGTGAAAATAAGCTTTTCTTTAATTTTGGCCTTGCCAATCACTCATCATATTCTTTATGATTAGAGGATAGCACGAATTGTTGATAGAAATGAATTTTCTGGTTTATGTTTCAACGTGTTAGTCTTTCCTCGAAGCCGATGATTGTGTTAGAAGATGAAAGCGTCGGAATATCGGCCGAAAAAAATCTTACTTATAATCATTGCAGTTTTAGGCCGCTCCATAAGTTTTGACATTACAGCAAAAAAACACTACATTTTCTTCGGTGCCCAAGATAAATGGAGCTTCTTGTGGACGACCCGAACCCGATCATCGTCTAGACTGTTCTCTCCAGCTTGAACTCTGCGAGCCGATTTTTCTGCAAGCTATCATCGCTCCAAACTCCATTAACCCTTTGAGGACCATTGTTGATATTCAGGAGGAGTCGCACTTTCGCTTTCGCGCCAGTCAGGCGGACGACACCTCTATGTATGTGCGCGCATGTCTGGCTGTCTGCCTACTTTCCCATGAAACGCGATACATTTTCTATTTTTATAGAAACTTAGGATAAAACATATGAATGTGGTGTGCACGATTTCCTCTACACGTTTAGGTACTTTTCGTCTTCCCATGGACTAATATTAAAAACATACGACCGCTGTAAAACAGAATTTTGTTTTGCCTGCTACTTCGTTATTAGAAGGTCTTTTTGGAAGAAGAGCACGTAGCGCAGTAGTCAGAGATATATTTTTCTAAATAATTACCAAGATTCCTATGAGAATTTCTCATTCACCGGAAAGGATCGTTTCTTCATTTGTCTCCGGATAACCGAGAAGAGCCTGTTTTACGGTAACTGCTGACAGCTTTCCAATGATGTTGATAACAATTAAATCTCAAAATTATTTCGTTCTTTTTTGGTGTTTCAAATTTGGTCTTTGATCTAGCATGGTCCTAACATCATTGAAAAGTGTTGAAAGCGACGCAGAATTTGTTAATGACGGCTTAGATCCGAGATTACCTCGCCTATATTGTTCTTCGCCCCATATGAATTCACTCAAACGATATTGAAAACAGCATGATTGGGGGCCATGTTCTAAACCTCTCAGAGGTCTGATATAGCACCTCGATAGTGGACGTATGTTTGGACTTATTCTAGAAGGCCTCATCAGTAACACGTGCCTTTCGGTTCAACCGCTCCTTTGCAACTAAGGGTGGCGGTGCCGACCATGTTTCACTTTTTACAAGCATTTTCCAAAGGAGTGTTAGCAATTATTCTGGAGCTCAAATCTCTAATCTATGCAGAGTTTCTAGAAAAATCTTTTTTATGGTGCTGCAGCATCCAGAATAAATTTATGTTTCACACCCGCAGCGGTCCTTCATTTTCATCATGCGTGTAATTTGCTGAAAACACGAAAATCATATGAACGTGTGGAGAGAAATGCGTAGTACCTGAGTCAATCGTTATACCTGAAGTTTCTTTCAAAAGAGAGAAAAGATTAACAGTTGTATAACAAAGTTGCATCCAACGTATCTAACATATCGAGCGTTCACCTCGCCCCGCCCCCACCCCTCTTAATCCCACGCGGAGATTAGCTTGTAAACAAGCTCGCCAAATATGTGAGAGCCGATCTTATTTTCCTTGCTACACTGTAATGAAACGGTCTTTTCAGAAAATTAGGAAAGCGTTGGAATCAGTGAAACGTTCGCTATCGAATGATTAGCAATAGTTCAAAGGAAAGAGCTCTGTGCGGAGAGGTGTAGAGCACATATCTTTTCTTTCTCCACACCTCTTTGAAAAGAGCTTTTTCAAAGAGAAGCATTTTTGAGTTCTTCTAGACTTGCGCTATCGAAAGAGTACCGGCAGTATATTGAATGAGTTTTTCCGGCGGAATATGAGCGAGAAAGAAAAAAAGAATGGTGGTATGAAACACAATTTTGTTCTGAATTCCACAGCGTTATAAAAGGATGTTTCGAAAATCGGCTGTGTAGGGCTGCAGCCAGAGATTTGTGTTAGGCAAGTAAATTTTCACTGAAATCGATCTCTCTATTTACCGTAGTGGTTTTGCGGCAGAATTCTGCTCTATTTTTGGTGATACACACACTGCAATTTTGTGTTAAGTGAGATGCAGATGAGATTTTTGGAATCGTTAACACATCTCTGAATACGTATTTCTTTGGCCCATCTTCATTAATTTGCTGGTGTAGAGGATAATCCACATATGTTTCATATTGTTGCAACTATCGAAAAATTTGATTTGAAGTTATGAAGTAGTCTCCCTACCACGTTCACCTCGTCCCGTCGCTAGCAACCTAAGCCACACCCTTAGCTTCTATCTAAAAATTCTCTCAAAGTTTTCAGCTATTGTTTAGGTCATAATGAGTATAACAAGGAGGCAATATCACTTTGCATTCACACATTTTCAGTCTTTGTTCTTTTGAAATTTGTATAATTCATTCTGAAAATGGCACAACGATGCAAAGAACGGAAGCAATAAAACCTTCTGATCGACTGATATCTGAAGTATCGCTCTCAAAACATTAATATAATTTGCAAGATTGATTCAAGTCCTAACGAGACCAAAACGTTATGTTTCGCTGGTGGCTTACGCGCGTTTCATCATATATATTATAACATCATACCACCGCTAGAGGCACTTACATGAAATGATTTTTTTTAATTCCCGGATAGTTTCAACTGTGTAATGTCATGCGCTTACGACATCTTAATTAAAACTTCTTAATAATTCAGCTTCAGATTCCTCGTGAACTTATACTGTAAGCTAATTTTAGATGCGATAACATCGCTTTTAAGTGAACATGGTAAAAGCTCTTTTGTTGCGATCTATTCGAAGCGTCTGTTTTAAAACTTTTTGTCCACTTTTCCATCGGTTGTTTGTCAGGAATCTTTTGTGATGCCTTCCTTATTGACCATTATAAACCATACGGCTTATGTTTTCCATCTGAGAGATTGCTTGACGTCAATCTGTGTGTAAGTGAGTTTTTTTCTTTATTTCGTGTTTCCCAGTGCTTTAGTTAAACCAACAACTTTGTATATACTCGTTCAACTATACCTCGCCAGCTTGCTTATAGTGCATAGTTATTAATACTATAAACAGTTTTAACTCAAGTGTTAGTTGTTCTTCATAAAAGTCTCTCATGACAAACTCGTACAGAATCGAGCACTCTGCTTTGAATTGGTGGTCTCCGAGCTGAAGACTAATCGATACTCTACTCTGTACTGTACAGCCAATACAATATATATGGAAAAAAAAATAATCCTGTTAGTTCTAATTAATCGGCACCAATCTATTCATATTAATTAATTTGGTGTTACTTAGGAAGTCCGGTCACGAAGAAATATTCCGGTGTTCTAGATATTTGCTGCACTTTCATAATTTGTGAGAACATTAACGCTTCGGAGGGATGCTGTTCCCTAATTTTTCGCTTGTAAAGAGCTCAAAGCACTTCAAAACATACTGCTGTCATAATAAAATATGTGGTTGGATTATCGCTTTATGCCATCTTTTTAAAATTCATAGTCCACCCGTATATTCCGTAAAGGTTTAAGTTAGTGAAGCTATAAATCAAGACTAACTGGTCATGATAAAACCTTTAGCTTATTTTTCAGTGTGTTCGGGCTCATTATTTCTCTACAGTGTTTACCACAGTATCATTTGCTATGCTGTGTAGAAAATATTCAGTAGACGATCATTTTTTAGAGCATTGGTTCATCTTAAACTAGCCAAAAGGGCTAATTTCATGAAATTCTTCTGTGACTTGACAGCATTATTACAGTGCACGTTTTATAGCAATCATACAATGTAATTTTTCTATTATAAACTAATGACATGTTGATTTACAAAAAAATTACATGTAATTGACAGAGTGACGCTTTTATGAAACAGATTTCCAACCACTGAGCGTATTTCACTTTCCTTTCATTCTTTTTTTTTTTTTGAAAAAAAGACTTTTTCTCACTATCAGAAACTTACAGTCTACCAATTGGTGTTTAGTAGTACTGTTGATTATATCATGTCGGTCTTATTTCGTCGTGATAGAAAAATATTGGCAAGTCGTTGCCATATTAAGGATCCTAAGCGTGTTGTTTGATTGCAAGATCACATGGTGGCAGATACGGTGCCACGTGCTTACCAAAAACTACCGTGCGCCTTTTTTAAGACATAGCGTGGTTCATGTAATGTCCCTGTTTCGTCAAAGTGATTTTGTACAATTTTCAACACATGCGTGTCTTTGTGAACATCTCTGTATGCTCATAGTATTCCCTATTACTCAAACGCCGTTATAATGTTAATGAGAAATAGATAACCGGTTGTCAGCACGCACTAGACTAAGTCACATTTGATGGATTAGAGCACATCTCGAGTAATATCAAAATACCATGACAGTCCTATGGCTGTAAGTGAATTCCTAAGTGTTGATTTCAAAAATGTTGCTTGTGTCCAACAAGATATCATAAGCCGGAAAGTTCGAAGTTTTCATGCGGAAAACGAATATCACTATTTGAAGAAATTCAATAGTCATGGTATTAAAAGGAAATTCTCCGATAAACGAATGACTAGTTGTGGAAACTATCTCAAAGCAGCTCGAATTAGGCTTTACAAATCTTCAGAGAAAATCTGGCCAGGCTATTAATTTGGTCTCTTCGTGTTACTCCACTTAGTTGTTCCTGAATTAACCAGACAGAATGAAGTACTGTCAGTGTATTACGTAAAGCTGTGCAGTACACAGTGATCAGTACCTATATCGTTTTTTCTCATGATGTATTACAAGAAATACTGCGCGATATGTTTGCAAAATAATCGCTATCGATCCGTGAAAAATCAAAGCCAAGCATTTCGACCAATGACAATTTCAGTTCATTTCACAGACTTCGGAAATCTTCTTTTGGTAGGCCAAAACTATGCCGGATATAGCATCGTCTGAGTAAATGATCAGGTAGTTGACAACTTATACGAGGGGCATGTCGTGGCCCGAATGTGTTAACTGAGCGTCTTCGCATTTACAAAAGACTTGATAAGCTAATGCGAAATTTTAAAAAGATAGCAAATAGTTCCTATAGACTCATGCCAATTCATCGTCATCGTGTCTTGCTGCTCACTACCAATAGCCTCATTTAGTCCATATTGAAAAATGTAATCATTTCATCATTGTGATATTTCGAACGGAACAAACCTTCGCATTTTGTACATAGGTATTATTCAATCGCTCTATGGCGTTGGCTACGGGAGCTTTCGGTATCAGCTCAAATTTCACTTTTGGTAAACCGCTGGCCTAAACGTGAAAAATGAATTAACCAAGATATTGACACTATCATCTAACAAATAAGATACAGTCTATAAGAAATGCTTAGAATGATAGCAAACCTCCCTATCGAGCGCAATTTTAAGCTCAAGGTTTGTATTTCCAGCACGATTCACAATCGACGTGACGTTCATTATTAACTGAAAATCAGAGCAAAAGTACTGAGCATAAAAGTGCCTGAAATGATAAGAAATAATGTTTTAGGAAAGCACCTCGCTAATGAACTCCATTTCGAGATCACCTTTACGTGCTAGTGCAGTAAACGGTCCTTTAGAGATCATATTTTCGCAGAAAATTGCATCCGATATCGGAATCGCCCTTTGTGGCGGCGGTGCATGCTCTCTTACCATTTCCGCAGTTAAGAGATTTGTAGGTGGTAGAACACTTTCCTAGTATTATGAATTCATCAAATCTCATTGACAATGCTCCACTTTCTTAAGATCGTATGGTTATTTGAAATTATGAAATCATTCTTGAAAAGAAGAACTGGGCAGACATTACGCTATCTAGCCTCTATTGCAACAGTTTGCGAAACATCCTCATCTCTTGCTGTACCAAGATTTCCTACTGATTTGAACACGGCAAGATGAGTATCTCATGTCAGTTTTCTGGCTATGCATCCATCGTCTGATCTTCAACAGCAAATATGTACCTTCTTCTCTTTTTTCAACTTTTCCATAGGCGCGGTGTCAATTTCCGACACGGTATCCAATGACATAGTCCCTTGGGTCTGAAATTAATGCCGGAATCGTCTTTTTCGAGGCATTTCGATTTCCGCTAAGATCACATCAATTGCGATCAGAATATTTTCTGTTAGTCGTAGCTAGAATGACTTTCGAGAATAAATTTTGACTGAAAGTTGGAAGCAATTGGAAACCCCAATATGTAAACTGCACCTGTGAATAAGCCGATAAGACATCGCTGTCGAATTTAATAGGCGGTATAGGTGGAAGTATGGACACCTCCAATCCCAGAATTTATACTATGCTGATCATTTTTTAGTTAGAAAGGCAACTAACTATATTGAATACGAAGTTGTATTGTGTTCAATAAATGGATAACAAAGATAAAGCTCTCGGCGTTGATCAATCCCTGCGGGATGCGTCATGCATTCGTCTTCGATTCTCAACTTCGTTTGAGGTGATTCAGCGTATATCTCGCCTTCATAATGGCTCGCGATAGCCTCTCGCTGTATCGAGTCAGTGCTGTTTATCTTCCCAAACTAGTCTGAGATCAGTTTGCTTCCACTTCATCAATCTCGTAGGGAAGGATGGCTTGATAAGGTATGAACGCGATATCAGTCCTCAATATTGTGTGCGACGCAGAGGGTCTCTAATTACTACGCTACATGCGCTTTTTATGTTCAGTACTGCGAACAAATACAAAAGAATATTGCCGAATATGAGAGAACTGGGCCTAGTAAAGGTTCTTCTACGTAATAGTGATCTGCCGCTTTAGCTACGGTATTTGCTGGGATATCCCATAGCCACATTATAATTATATTCTTAGTTTCATTATTTTTCACAAAAATGAAGTTCAGGAGCAGAATCGGTTTTGGTCCTCAGTAACTGCTGTCAAATTTTCAACTATAGTGTTTTATTTTATGGATTATTCATTTTATTAACAGTGCCTCTTGCTTAATCCTGCGCAGAGATCGTGGTTCCTTGATTGACGTGACGCCCTAAAGTATAACAGCGATCATCGTTCTCTTCTTTTCTTTGAAAATTGTTTGCCCTTGAATTTCTAGTCACCTCAGCCGTAGTTGTTGTCCTCACGTTTTCGGACCTTTCTTCTTCAGCTTCCTTTTGCTTGCGCATTTCTTGTGTGATATTAGCGGTCGGAACGTTTGAGATGGTATAAGTTGAAGCCTACAAAAGAATAATGCACGAATAATAAACGGTTGACATCTGGATTAAATGGATACTTGCCGAATATCTCGATATTTCGATTAGTGCACATAGATTTAGAGATTTGCGACCCATCTTCACGACTGATCGTACTCACCCTCGCATACTTTCAACGCAAGCTGTTCCATTGAGGTTATTTAATGTGATGTTTGACTAACCCGCGTGAATTCGTTTCCAGGCTGTCATTGTAGACAAATTGATCAAAAGGGATTTTGTGGGCCTAACGACTAAACTCAGTTCGGGATGGTAGAACTTCTACCGATGGTTTACACTTGATTGGGTTTGTAGATAATTTAGCAACATTGACCTGATCCGGGCGACTCTAACAAAGAATTATCCTCGTCGTATATCGTTGTTTTCGAGTCGTAAGCAACTGCTATTAGCTAGAACGGAGTATTGAGTGTAAAACTTTAAGAGGGAATAAGTATAGTTACTTAGAAAAGTGCAAGGAGAAATGGTTCACTTGGACCTCTGAGGACCATTATTCTACAAATCACTGCGCAGTGAACAGTCCATGTTCTAGTTGACACAATAAACACAGAAGTTTACCTTTTTCTTCGATTTCTTACTGCGATCCATTGACACGCGAACACAATGCAGCTTACGCAACTGAAATGAACCATACCAAACCTACAAAACCATATCAATAAAAACTAGTTTTTACAGACCGCGCTTTTCTGCTTCATCATTTTCATGACGGCGCAAAGCGCTAGCGGTCGTGTTAGCACTGATAAAAGGGCAAAATATTACAATAGTTTACGCGTAGGCAAAATGACGTGAATATTTCAAATAGTGACAGAGATCGTAAGTACCTAAGATGTCATGCTATTCAACGCTTGTAGGCGCCCACACATGTTCTTCTTTATGCCCAAGTGACTACGGGTAAACATTGTTTTTCTCATAACTGGCTTTTTACCGTTTGAGCCGCCCTTGACGTTGATAAGGACGTCTTCAATTGATAGAGCAGTAGTAGCCAGAGTGCCAGAATGCGCAGTTAATTCCTTTTTACTATTCTGTGCGAGGGAAGAGAGAGGTTAGAGTTTCATTTTCTGACTTCTTCTTCGATGAAGTTAGTTTGTTTCTATTTTTTTTTCTTACTTGATATTTGTTATCACGCATGAGTGTAAACGCGTGTGGCGCAGTGCTTAGAACTGCTAAGCAACTGATGTGATTAACCAATTGATGCTAGATGATTCGATCGCGCGCTTAAACCTCACCGGGCCTTCCATCCCTCCGGAGTCAGTAAATCACTATATCTATCTGTAGGATAGCAGCTCTGACTTCTCAGATTGGCAAGCCTCTGTGAGTTATTGTAAAAGCGAGATTTGCATACTACTACCTCAGACACTAAAGTTTAAAAACGAATGCATGGTGTGGTGAAGGTTCAATGGTTTTGTTGTTGTGATCTGCTGCCAACTTGTGTCTCTCAACGGACAAGAGAGCAGAGTTTAAACCTTTATATGGATTATACCAAACAATAAGATGGAACGAAACAACTTATAGTATACTACATTACTATAATGATAATATATACATGATTACGACATATCGTTAAGCAAACATATGCTTAAGTCAATTTGAGTGACCGATTGATGAGAAGTATCGTCATCCGACGATACTATGAATGTTATCGTAAGCGACAGTGCTATGGTAGTGTTGTTATTGTTAGTGATGATGTTATTCAAATGATAATGTTATTGAAAGTGATAATGTTGTTGCAAGTGACATGTTATTGTGAGTGACGTTGTTTTGTATTTGACGGAGCATGACTAAGCCGCGAAGTCCGTTTGGGGTTGCTATGTTCACTCCGAGGTAGAAGCACCGTCGGTAGGATCCAGTGGATGAGTATATAGTGTGAGTAGTGAGGTCAATACTGATTACATATGGGCAGAATCCCTAAACCGCGGTGGTGGGCCGATCATAAACTAAGTGAGTTTGCTCCGCCACGGAAGCGCTACGTTCCGCTCACAATTCTATTGAGTTCATCTGACAGTTGTATGAAAGCAGCCTCATGAAAGCTGTTAGTTACAAGACAACGAGATTGTGTGGAGAAAGCAATAATGGATCATTTACGATTTGAGGTGAGGTGGTCCGGATAAAGTTAAACGACCGTTCGGATGATGCCCGCGATCGGACTGACTGTTGAGGTTGGTGGCAGCTCGGTGCCGCCCTCGCCACTTGGACCATTTCTGTCTAAGTTTCCTCGAACCTCTGCTATACCACTTGCTCTCTATGGTCGTGGACCAACTGCTTTGCCTAAATGATCATGAAATTCCCGAGAAGATAGCAAAACTTCCTTGGGAGGTTTGCTATACATAGCATGTTCCTTAAGGATTTATGAACGCCGAGAACGTAATTTTTTAGAATTTCTTTTCAACCTTTTGACTTTGACAAACCCAAGTCTGCGTGTTTAGCTGCAAAGGTGGACTGTGTGCTTCACCTCTCTGCCACCCTCACCCTTAGCGTGAGAACGGCTCCGCTTCCTCTTCTGCAACTCCAACCAACAGCGTGGTAACCATTGTCTGTATCACTCCTCTCTGCCGTCTATCGGGAAGAAGGTTGCTGGTTCGGTTCACTACTACAACACTTCACAGTAGTTTTTTTAGTGTTATCTTTATCGAAAATTCCAGGACCGGCTATCAATCTCGGCATAGTTTGAATAAATGTGTCGTTTCTTCTATTAAGCAGTTCCAAGACGTTGATGATATTACTTGCTGACTATTAAAGATGCAATATAACAATGCAGTTAATAATGCAGCATGAATATCAAGTTCTACGTAGTGGCTTTTGTTTCGGCAAGTCGCCTTCTTGTTATCTTTCGATGTCAATCGATTAATGTCGAAGGTCTTTCTGTATCGTAATTATTAGAGAAAAGAACGCTAAGTTGTTTAACCTTTCATTATTTCTTGATACAGAACGTAAATCTATGGGATAAGTTTCAGTAGTATGCAACTTATAACAAATAATATATATAAATATAGCTTAACATAGAAAAATACCAGCCACAGAGCAATTGATAATACATTAACGGATGCAATACAATATAAATACAGCAAATACTTATAGAAATCGATTTCTTGATTACAAGCAGCAGCTATGTAACATCGCTAGGACTACAGAGATGTGTGAAATCAGAAAACTTTGAGCAGAACTGCGTTAGAAACACTATCACATTGTCATACAGAGTGAAAAAAGTTAGATATGCGTTGTCACTCCCATGGATCTATGTTTTGTATGACAAAATAGTGAAAAGTTGGACAACTAGGCGTTTCGAGCTATAATAGTTATGTTATCATAAAAGAGCCTTCAATACTAATTGACATTCAAAAGATAATACCAAAAAAACTATAGTGAAGCTGTGTGTTAGGGATCGAAACCGGCAACCCTCTTTCCGATGAAAGGCAGAGAGGAATAAGACAGGCATTAATTCCCACGTTGGGGCCAAAGACGCAAAAGAGGAGATGGAGCCATTCCTACGCTGAGGGTGAGAGTGACAGAGAGGTGGGGCACACAGTCCACCATCTCCAGCGGGACACGCAGATATGGGCCTTTGGAAGTGAAATTATTAAGGGTGCATCTGGCGCACTGGTCAGAATGCCATGCCATCGGCACGTGAGAATTTATGCGATCCCGCTCCTAGTGCTTATCAAGAATTCCATCCAGCTAGAATTGGTGAATCGGTCTCAGACTTATCTGGTAAGAAAACAGTACTGGCTTAACACATCTCTGGGCTGATGTGAGTCATTGTAAAAGCCAAATACGCATTCAATCACCTCCAACAACGTTTGAAGAGGCGAAGTAATGACGCAGCCATCGGAATTGATCGGTTCCGAGAGATCTAATCTTTCTCAATTTCCTTACTCGATGAATGGATTAGATTGCTAAAAAAATTTTAATTCAACTAATCTAGCTCCTTTTCATATAGTCTAAAAAAACTCTGTCCAGCGAGGATTAGAGCACAAATCAAAGTCAAGAGAAAACCAAAAAATCGAAACAGTTCTTTTGGAAAGCAAACACAATTTTGAGTTGTTTGAGACATGTGCTATAAGAAGTGTACTAGCACTCTAAGTCTTTGTCCAGCGGGTTATAAGCGAGATTAAAAAAACGCATGGTCGTGTAACATAATTTTTTGGATTTTACGCCGTTAAAAAAAAATGATTTTCTCAAAAAGCCGGCTTTATAGGGCTATAGGTTCCGAGCTGAACACCTGACTGGGATAATGATTTTTAAGTAAGGTCTGAGTGGAAGATCTAATTAGGATAATGACTTATGAGTATGCTCTGAGGTAGAAACGAAATTTGCATATATTCATATCCTTCTATATGCCATGTTCAAGCTCCATTTCCTTTCACGCATCTTAGTGAATATGTACGGTTCATAAGGCTAATGCAAGTTTGACTTCACAAAAAGAATGCGAAGTATAGGTTGGCGCATCGAATGTATTTCTTGCATGCTCTGAAAGTTCTTTTTCTCTTGACATAGAAAAGCTATTATACATAGAGCAATGGCGACTTCAACTTTTCGAGTGTGATGACAGCCAACGTTTCCCATTTGTCTTTCGACATTATACTCGTCTTACTGCAACTCGCTGTGATAATGTGCAATGGATTTGTCATCTTCATATTCAGCAGGTACGCTTGGTACTAAAACAGGCTTTCTTGTTTATGAAGATCCACTGGATAACAAAAGGATATTCATATAACATTTACTTCTCAAAAGGAAAGGACTCTTCGTCAAAGTTCTTTTCGACAACTGGCGTTAGATCTAACGTCAGTCGACTTTTTTATGCCGTAACAATTAAGCCCTTCCAGACACTCAAATTTCGTGGACGAAAAAAATCATTGGTTCTCTGCAAGCTCACTGTCTTTTTTCAGTCTTCCAAACTCCATTTATCTTCTATACTCATGGAATCCAAAGTAGATTGAGCTAAATTCTTACTACCTAATGATAACCGGCTCTCCTTTTATAGATCATCTGAGGTTCACCTCACTTTAACCATATCTGCCGCTGCGGAAAGAACAATGGTGAGATGACGCGCAAATCCGCTTCCTGTAGAGTGTAGAGTTTTTCAGGCTCTCTTCCATCCCGTCAGGTTTCGTATACTATCGTCTAATTCGTATGCGACTTTCTACTTCCTGCTCGGAATCTGCTTAGGAGTGTTAGATATCGCTGTAGAGCTCTCAGTTTCAAAGTTCAACACCGTTCCGGGCTGTGCCGTTGTTGGGCTTTTTAAATATCAACTTTGTCTACTACTGGGAACTTTGCATCATGGTGAATCTGTTCTATCTTGGCGCTTTTCTGTGCATCATTTGGCCGATATTCTCCAGGCGATGGGCATCATAGTAATTGTTTTGACAACTTTAATATTCGTAAAGCTGCGAGCCACTCAGCGTAAACTACAACCAATTCGAGTTTTGATATGGAGAGAGAAGAAATTTGAACAAGTAAACTGCAACCTTTCCAGTCGTTGTAAGAGAGCGCAATGATGTGTTTTTTGAAAAATTACCAAATTTCAAGTCAATCGCGACTGCGCTGGGGCACTTCTTACCTCTCCGGTGTTCGTTACATTTCCATGTGTTCATGTTGGCGTGTTTCCAACAACTCGCCCACGAATTGGCGTCGCCATCGGTCCATTCCATAACTGCGGATTGCTTTATGCTGGTGATCCTAATTACTTTTCCTTCAGTTGTCATTCTTTCACATTGAAACGCATAGTTTTCTCTGTAGGTGTTTGAACAATATTCTGCACTTTGCTAAACAAGGATATGCATGCTTTGGCAGCCAATTATCTCGGCGCAAAGGGCATGCACTATCTAGCTTAGCCAATTCTGCTAAAATCAAATGTAAAAAGGTTCAACCTAGCACTTGTGAACGAATTGAGATTCATAGATCTTTATTGCAGTTTTATCGTAATGAATGCTAATGTCAGTTGTAAAACAAAAACTTCTATTTAACAACTTCATCTGGAGTGAAATGATGTTACGATAGTAAGACGGGAGTAGCGGTTGCGTAGTAGAGAGCACGTGCTCCCTGAAAGGCTGAAACTTTATTTCAGTTTCCTCTTGATGTTCACTTGCATATCACTCAGTATTAATTAGCTGTACTAGATATTACAGTAACGAAAACTTGTTCTTTTCCATTATCCGAGAACAAATAAACATTCGAGCAGATTCACTGGAAGACAGTTTTCGTAAGAGTGTCAGCAATCATTCGAAAGCTCAACTATCTGCCTATCGTGGTACCTGCTCTTTTTTCGAAAGGACCCTTTTATTACGCTTCGGTGAATGAAAGAAATTTTGTGTTTTACAAAAACATTCTTCTTGCGGGCAGAACTCTTTCTCCTAACCTTTAGCAATCTTTCGATAGCGTAAGTTTCCACTATTTCAACGTTGTACCTATCTTCTGAAAAGGCCGTTTTTCGGCAATGTGACGGAAAGAGTAAGATCAAGTCTTACATCTTTCGTGGGCTTGTTTATCGGTTTGTGAAATAATACAGGAACGTGTAGAGAATTAAGGTAAATCAATTCTTACAGTATTGAAGTGGACAGAACATCAAAGCGTTTGTCATGAATACCATTCATTGCTGAGAACACTAATTATCCGAAGCCTTAATCCCATAGTTTCCAATTATGCTTTCGTTTTACTGGAAATTATCTTAACTATTTTATGGCGCGTTGCGAAGGACATTGAGTAGCTTATACCGAAATCTAGAACATAGGCACAGCATAATTGAAATTGAATAATGTAATAGGAAAATAGTTTTTTAGTTTTCCAATATCCAGGATTAGAAAGCTGAGGAGGCTTTACTGATATAGATAGTGTATAAAAACGTAAATAAAGAAATTGAAGAACAGCGTGTAGCGCAATAGTAGAAAACACTCTGCAGTACATATGTGACTTTTGGTGTTCGATCCCCTCCAGCTTTCCGCGATCAACACCTACTCTGTCCTATTACGTTTGACAAACAGCTTTCAGTCTTCTCCAAAAGATTTCTTTACAGATTTACGCCTTTCCTTCACTATGCGCTGTTGAAACATATATTATAATTGATAAACTAGGAGACGTTGGTATAATTTTATAACATTTTAGAAATATAAAGGAAATTAAGCACTCTAGTAATCTCTTGATTGTCCTACACGTATTTCTTCACAGGCTCAACGCGCTACCTGTTTGCATATTGCGTAGTCCACGTTAATGCATGTCAAAACTATGCGATCTGACACACTTGGATATAAATTAGAGTACGGTCTCAAACGAGTAAATTCTTCATATGGTTTGGAAAAAGCTTAGGACCTGGTACACGTATAATGCTCCCTTCTAGAATGCAGCCAGCAAACCGTGTCAAGGATTAATCGCTAAAAACATGAAGCATAAAGAGATTTCAGCGCCTCTACGTTGAGTACGACAATCATGAAACTTGCAACACTTATCTATCCCACGCTTTTTCAATAAGGAAAGAGTACGGGACGATCCGCACTTACAACTTAATCACGCCATTATCTAAATCAGCCATTGGCATCATGACGATGTAAGAGGAAGACTTTGAGTGGAGTCATCAGATCATAATAAAAGTGAGAGCTGAGCAAAACTAGTAATCTCGCTTTCTTCTTAGTCATGTTCTAATTCTATCGGTGCTATTAGCAGTCACTCGTCAGAGGAAATGATATGGGAAATACAATTGGCATTAGACCCTGTCAAATTAAAGCTTCAGCAAAAATCGCAATTTTTGAAACTCAATTTCAGAACATTGTCATTGGATTCCATCATGCGAGACCATCAATAAGGCGCCATTGCACGGTGTTTATGGTATGTGGTATCGTTGAAAAATCGCTCCTCATAACATGTGCTAATAGAATAAGAGGCCGTATTGATGCCCTCATAAATAAAACTGTGGTAATGGAAAACATTTTATCTAACCACTAATCACCTATAGTGCAAAACTTTTGCTGAAGAAATGGTTAAACTAATGCTAGTTTCAATGCAACTTACCCCAAAGGTTATATATCAAATTGTAAAAATCTTCCAGAAAGCGTTCTATAAAAATTACACAGCGGAATTCACTATGTTGAAAAGAAACGAGTAGCATCTGTCTAAATACTTCACAATAACAAAGAAAAACAGCTTGCAATTGCGAACAATCTCGTTAGGCACCGAAATTTTATTTGAGGATATTAAAGCGAAGCACAAGACAAATGACTAAATCTATGTTTCTCCCCGATGGTTTTCCAAAAGCTTGCAACGTAGCGAATAACCGCCTCTATTGCTTATAATCTGCTTGTTAACAACGATTGTAAGGAACACTATCACAATAGTATAGTTGACACTAAACCAAATGTGGGAGACTCAAGCAGAATTTTCGTTACAATGTGAGGAAGGGCGAGTAAAAATTATCAAGGGCATTATGAGAAGAGCTACATAATCGTTGTGAAATTGAAGGAGTGAAAAGCAATTGTATTGTTGCATTAGATTATGCAGTATAACAGGGCGTGGATAGAAGCTGAAGTTAAAAAGTGACAGCAAAAGTTAGATATACAAAGGTGAAAAAATCATGCGCAACGTCGGCTGTTCACTAATTGCGCAACTACGGCGGTCGCCCTCTGACATCCTAATGTGGCTCCTATTCTCGAAATAAACGATGAAGATTCCTATAAGCAACTTGACCACCTATACTCAAAATCTCTTGCCGCTATGCTCATTTGCTTCCATTTTACGATATGAAGGCTGAAATGTTCTCCGTTGTATAGCTCGCTATGCTCTGCTGTCGGTCAACATTTTTGATGTCCTTGGTTAGGAAAAAATTAACCTCGAACAATCCTGGCTTGGCTATTCATATGTTAACTGCGCTAATACAGCATAACTGGTCAGCGAAGAATATTCACTTTTTCTACTGATGAAAGAAAATGAAACCAAGAACATAAATCAGAGTTATTGCCGTACATAGGTGTTCTATGTGCTCTACAACCTTCTGCTCAATTCGCCCGTAAGAATGTTCATATAAATGAGGTGAATGTCTTCGAAATATGTATGATTTCGAATAGGATTTGACACAGTGAATCGTATCTTTGTTTTCGTTTTTTGATTTGATTCGTCATCACAGCTTTTTTCTCTTCACTATGCGGTTCGCAGTGCATCTACCAATCAGTTCGTTGTTTCCCTCGTTCCTGAACGTCGTAGTACTGTTTGAGAGGGATTCCTTGCAATCTGGAAAACAGGCCGGTTGTAGCGTTCCAGAAGGCGTTGTTGTTGAGTGTCGGAGAGAGTTGGCGGGTGGATCTCCGCTCTACGCCCGCCGATGTGAGCATCACAACCACTCGGCCACGGCGCCCCCGAATCATACTAGCTTTGTAAGATTAGTGCTCAGATTTCTTTTATAAAGCTTAGTAGCTTACCGGCCAATACCTCTATTCCACAATAATATCATTGTATTGTATAGGTGCTCATAACAGACCTCATAAAAGGCTCAAAATATCCTGTCAGGAGGTACCTATTTTGACAGAGGTCTGAAAAAAGTTGTATATGAAGGTATTATAATACAAAATACCAGCCTCGAGAAAATGGGCAATTAATCACTGGAATATTCGATGATCATATCACTCGATGCACCGAGGCAATACAATGATATTTTACCCGTGGTGAGGTGAATTTTCACTTGACACGCCCTGTAACGTGTTGGTCGACGACACTTCTATGTAAGGAGTTCTCCCCCGAGGGAGATCGGCACAGACGAGAGACACTGAGCAAATGACGAGGCTGCAAGGCCGAAACACCAGTATTGCACTATATGTGCTCATAACAGACCTCACGAAAAGCTTAAAACATGCTGTCACAATGACATCGTTGTTCAATTCAAGACAGGATGCACCGAGGCAATGCCGTTCTGTGACAGCAATTGGTCGTCACAAGCACTGTGTTAGAAGTGAAATAGGAAATGATAAAGTGAAGGTAAAGTCAGCAGTTTAGCCATCTCCTTTTGCTAACTTTGTTTGTGTGAAATCCCGACACGAATGTTGATTCGTCTACAAAAAACTCTTTTTCAATGTATATAGCGGCAATTATTTGGTAAAAAATAGATTCACGGTTGGAATACTAATTACGATCAAGAAGTCTGTTCCTCTAGAAGTTTTTGCCATGTTTATTTGTGTCACAAATATGTCTGTCCTGTATGATAAACTATCTGAATGAAATACTGCGCGAACGGTATGATCGAGTTTCGGAAACTACGAGGTAAAAAAAAAAGCTAAATAAGTTCCCACAGATCCGTATCTACGTGTGAAGTTAACAATTTCCAAAAATCAACGTGCCTAAAACTTTTCCAAGCGGTATGAAACATTGTCAAAATTAAACAGTAGGTCGTCGACAGAGCGATGAAAATGATAATTATTTCAATATACACAAAGATGAATTTCAACCTCTAATCTCCTTTGACGTTCAGAGCTTCATAAACGCAGCGAGGCAAGAAATATTGCTTGAACTCCCATTCATTTTGTAACAGAAGAAACTTAGGTGGTAGCTTAAACACGAGAGTAGCAAGATTAATTCAAATGATAATCTGCGGTCTATTTATTCTGAATTATATCTTGCTAACGAAAAAAATTTTTCGTTTCATTTTTGGTCTCAGATATTATGTAGTACGCCGGGCACAATATGTTCTCATAAAGTTACTTCACCGCGCTGATGCTGGTCGAAAAGCTAAAATGATGAAGCTCTCGGCGTTGATCAGTCACAGAGAGATGCACCATGCGTTCTTCTTCAATTTTCAACTTCCTTCGATGACTGAGCGCATATCTGATCTTTACAATGACTCGCCGTGGCCACCCGCTAAATGAGTCAGTTCTGCTTATCCTTTTAGACAAGTCTAAGACCAGTCTGGTACCAATTTAGCGACCCCGGAGGGATGGTTGGTTTGGTGAGCCATGAGCGCGAGATCGAACCATTGACCTCGTGTGTGACGCACAGCACCTCTAACCACTGCACCGCATACGCCCTATTGATCATTGCTGACAACTAAAATGAAACTGTCTACACCGTGACAGTGTGATTGGACTGCACATTAAGTAATATCTTTTATTGATGCGAATTGTGGATTTGCATAACAGGAGTATAGCTACCACTTCTGGAATTGCCATTTTCCATGAAACTAACTGTCAACTCAAATGTTGCCAGATTTCTTTCATATAGGTTGCTGGACTTTGTGAATTGAATTAATGCCTTTCTTTTCGAGTGTTTTTAGGAACTCGTTTAAAAAATATAATCTGATAATATATTTTTAGCCTTTCGTAAGTTCTTTAATGTCACATATAGAGCGCAAGAGACGTGTTTCGGCATTACAGTCTGGTCAGTTACACGGCGGGCTTACGTTAGTTCCGCGAAGAGATATCCCATAAATAGAGTAACCAACGCCAAAATATTTGCACTTGGCGCTACGTGAAAAAATTACTCAATGGGCAGTGTTGTACACTCCGGTGAATATGATTGTGATACCTTGAGTTTCGAGTGTTTGTCATACCTCGCTCAAAACAATATAGGATATGAATACAATTGCTGACTTCACCACTTGCCGGAGAGTGCAAATACTTGGGCGTCGGCTCCTCTGTACAAGAGATGTGTACTTGAGAAACTGATTGAACCTGAAGGCACCGTGTAACTGATGAGGCTGATGTCGAAACACGTGTCCTGCACTATAAAGTGCCATAACAAACCTCATGAAAGGGTCAAAATATGTTTATAAATTACATGTTGTTTGGAGCGAGGTCTCAAAATTACTCAAAACAAATTGTATTTAATAATATCCAAAAATTGCACCTGTTGACGATATGGTATGATTTACACAGCTTGCCAGAAAGTCCGAAAGTTTAACATTTGTGTTAATTTCAGAGTGTCCAGGTCACTTTTCAAGAAGTTCACCGGAAGACTCCACCTCAGAAGTGCAGGAAATGCAGACAGACTACTGCTCAAATGTAGTTTGTCCAACAGGAAAACAGTGCTACTCCAGCTCAGGTGAGACAAATTGGTGAGCCAAACTCCCTCTCACTTGATTATCTGAAAACTACGTTTTCCACGAGCTTATCACCCGTGTCGAGTTCCAACCTCTCCAGTTGCAGAAATGGGCAAATTTAAGGGAATACTGTTTACTGCGTGCTCATTCACCTATTCAAACTCATCGCTGATGATGCTTGAAGCAAATCAAGGCAGGAGAAATGTTTTTTTATCAAGAGCAGTCCATTTTGATTGCAAATGAAGCAAGTGCACCTACTGAACAGAATGATCTCAGGGAGATTCTTGCTAAGATATCTTCATGGATACGTGAATGGCCCATCTTACTGCCAATGCGAGTCCCAGCATACCTTCCAAACGTTTCACTTTCACATAATTGTCGCTTACGGTGGGTGGCCTATTTCTAAAATGGTAATGTACGCCAGGCCCACTTTGTGAGTCCAAACTCATTGCCATTTGTGAATGCAGGTGGTTGATGTTACCCACAATGTCGTCTGCCTATCGCTTGAGTGACGTTCCAAGAAGACGCTTACACTCTCTTGAAGTTATTCCAGTCTTCATTTCGTCCATCTTCCATCTGCTCTTCTTATCATATGAGTGGCCCGTCAGTGTTGCGCTAACGATGTAAATATTTCTAGATGACGAGGAGAGATTGTCTTTGAAGATCTGATCAAATTGAGCCGGCTACGCGTAAAGTGCGTCGTCTAAAGTTTAGAATGGATCGTTTAAGACTCCCATGAGTGGTGCGCAGATTTCTTGATGCGATTTCAGTATCAGCCCATGTCTGTTCTGCATAACAGAGCGCTGAGAGGACAGTTGAATTGAAAAGGTGGGCGCGAAGCTGGGGATTCGCTATTAGGTCGGTGACCTTTTCCACAGAAACGCATGCGGTCCATGCTACTCACCGTTATCTGTCTAATTCCTTCTTAATGTTATTCTCCATGTTCAGTGAACGTCCAAGGTATACGTACTATGTGGTCACTGTAATCAGAGGTAAATTTAGTTTCAATTTGTTCAACTTCGCATTACGGATTATTCAAGAGTTGGGACTTTGCCCTATTTGTGCGCAGGCGCAACCTATTTTGACTCTTCATTTAGTGCGTTAAACATAGTCTCAGTCTCACTGTAATTGTTCGAAAAGATGACGGTGTCATCCGCGAAACGAAGGTCTGACAGGAAGTATTGCATGGCACATCCATGCTCTACCAAGCGAGCGTCTTCAAGGGTTCCAGTTACGTCTGCTTAGGTGATGAAGTAAATATGATGAGCGACACAGTTTTCAGTTCTGAGCGAGAGGGGAAAGAGCTTTCAAGACTATAGGAGGCATACTGATGTGATTAGAACGCTAGCTTCAACTTCCACCTTTTCAACTCAACGATTTTCCCTGCCCTAAAGTGTGCAGAGGAAACCTGGTCATTAAGTGAATCCTTGCATCAAACTCTGTCTTTCCCATCTCGAAATAGGAGAAATACTCCAAAATTCCAATCTATGTTAACAATTAAAAATCAGAGATGCTCTCCTACACGCCGCAGTGACAAAGACAAGGTGGACTGGACATGGCATGCGCGTGAACGACTATCGATAGGCGACAGCCTCCTCAGCTTACTCAAGTTGCCAACTCTACCACAAAGAAGCTGGCCGGACGGTCGCATTCTTCAAAAAGAGTCTGAAAGGTGGGCATGATGTTCAAAAAATTCTTGCAGCAGGGAGGTCCTACAGAACTGCCGTTGCAGGCTATAGAACAATTTCAAAGGTTCAGTGACGCTCTCTCCAGTTTCTTAGCATCTGACTGGGTGAAAGCTGATAAGGCTACTTGTCTCGATTACACACTTATTACACCGTGTCAAGTTCAACAAGTTTTTTTGTGCGTGGCTTCAACTTATGCTCGGAGACTTTTTGCCTTTCCCACGAAAATTATTGTTGATCCAGTCGATTTCCTCTGGAATCTTGGGATTGCGGTGGATGGAAATTACCTCTCTGATAAAAGGTATTGGCTTGCTCCAAGGAGGTCTGGGATCAGTTGGGAAATAGGAGATGCTTGATGCATTTAGAATGTAGTCAAGCCACCATATTCCCAGAAGAAACCACTTGATGAAAGAAATTATCACTAATGCACCCCTTGCTTCTTTGACCTTATTACTAGTTGAAGGACTATAATAGAAGCTCATACTATGCTCACAGATGTGCCCGCTACTTTCATTCCATTAACTCTTTATTATAATCATTTGCAATGGTTTTGATTTGTTAAATGGGTTGCTTTGAAGACAGCATATTCACACTACATTTCTGGTGCTTCAACAATAACAAATAACATGGTGCATTATCGAGTTGTGCATCCGTGCACATGTGGCGATTAACAGACAATACCTTGCCAGCAGCATTCCGTACTAAGAGGACAAATTACTCTTCCATACGGATCACAGATCACTGGCTCAAACATTCGGCACTCTTTTGTAGAAATTTTGCAAAATGGCACATTTATTAGGAAATGATCATGTGTGTTAAAGCAGATAGCATGTAATCTTCAAACACAGCGCTGATTCAAAATGACTACAGATTTTGTAACACGATAAATAGAGGAGCTAACGGAGTGAAAGCGACGCCTTTCATTACGCCGAATTTTGGCTTTTCCAAGACAGCTTGATCCAGCGCAGAGTCAACTAAGTGTCTTGTCGTAACGGTACCGGGAAAATATTGCCAGTTATTTTTGAGTCCGACCATCGAGACTTAGGAAAGGACACACCCAGCATGTATTCAGCGATGTTCTTAGCAAAGACGAAATTCTCAAGCAGCTGCCGATTCTACGAGGAAAAGGTTGTGTGATTTTTTTGGCAATGAAGAGTGGAGCGATCTAAAAAACAAGAGTTCATGGACACAAAATGATATGATTGTAAGCCTAACACAGAAGACTGCAATATTTTTTCATTTCGCACAACAAGTCTTTACATGTACAGTACGGATTTTTGCAGTGTTTGCATTCGCTGTGGTTCCTCGTAATCATCATCCATGAACGTCTTCGAAACTTTCGCGTCCGCTCTCGGCTGTCGCTCAAGAATTGCGAAAACATTTAACGATGCTAGCAAATGTTCCTACCGTAGTTTCGTCTCAAGCCAGTGTCAAAGTCGCTTCAAGCAAGCCTACGGATGTGTAGCGAGCAACTGATACTTCTCCTTCATTATGGATCACGCGGAACAATCACTTGGGCTGAGAATCGGCAAGTTTCACGGTAAAATGTCCTCGCTCCAGAAACCTGGAAACAGCCTTTGGCAAATGGCAATCGTTAAGCGTGCCGAATGCACAGAAATCCGGTTTTGCTGGAGGAGGAATCCGTCGGCACCAAAGTGTTGCGTAGTCCAAGGCTTCGTTCGTTGAATCTGGCAACAGATCTTCTAATTCTTACGCTGTGGACAAGGCAATTGGAAGATCTTTTCAGTGACGGTCCTGCATCCTTTTAATCTTTTGTAAACGTTCACGGCTCTTCAGGCACTTCTTGGGTTGAAAACACCTATTTTGACAATGTCGGCTCTCTTAATTCTCGCCTTGTGCAACTCCACTACTGGATTGGTTTATTTTTACAATCGGTGCATGCGCACATCAAAAAATAGGCAAATAAGTCGAAACTTTCCCGAACGAAATTGAACCAAGATTTAATAAAATTATCACCTGTGAGAACTGAGTGGTGAGCAAAAACACAACCTCAGGCGGGAATAAAACCCACGTTTCATTCTATCCGGGGTCGCGTGCTCTACCACTACACCACTCTACCACTCAGTTCTCTAAGGAATATATAAATGAGCATAACACTGCGAAATATGCAGTGAAATAATAGAAATTATCACCTGTTTCACCTGTCGCCTCCTTGATCGTCGAGTGACTCAAACGGGTATTAGCAGCACTTTCGTTATTCCCTATCGCATGCAAGAGTGGCTCAGTGGATCCTTTAGTGAGGAAATCGGACCATTGGGTCGGTAGTTTTCTTGTAGAGCGCTTTGATATCCCGAGGAACCCAGCTGGTAGCGCTTCTCGTCCATCGGCTGTAGTTGAAGTGCATCACATGTCCGGCTCACCTTATTTCGATATCATGGCGTGTAGACTGGCCTCTTTGATTCTCGATCTATGACGCAGCTCGGAACTTCGGGTCCTTGCTCTCATTTGCGAGATACGAGGCATTCCCAGCATCGACCCTTCGAATGCACTCTCGATAACGTCAAGTGATCTTTCATCCTGCTTTCATAGCGACCATTTTTTTGCTGCGTGCGTTAGGACAGGATTAATCGTTGCATCGAAAAGGTGTGCGCAGAGTCGGATGATCTTTGTCCTCTTCACTACATCTTCCATGCTCTTGAACGTCCCCCAAGCTGCTCGTTTCGTCCTGCTCAACTCTGGGGCTAGATCGTTCATCATGTTGATTTCACGACCTAGATAGGCATAACTGGAGTATTCGGAGATTGTTGTACCGTTGAGCGTGAATGGGGCATCTAAAAAATATCAACAAAATTATTGATAAAAGCAATTAATATCAATATTATCAGAAATAATAATACAAAATTAACGGAACTTCTTTCGCACTTTGTATGCAAACATATGTATTTATATACCCTATAAATATATATATATATATATATATATATATAGATAGATATACCGCCACGGATCTCCCTCTTTGAGGGGACTCGCCCGATTAGTCGCTAGGACATGTGACGCGCCTCTAGGTGGTGGATAGGAGACTAAAGTAGAACCAAAAACGGCCGTGTGTTTCCTAGAAATGCAGGTGAATTCGGGAGACCAGCCCCCTTCTTCTGCAGCGCCGATTTGACAGACTTCCATTTCTACGAGTCAAACTGGGCAAAAGCCTGCAATCAAGCGACAGGGCAGTACATGTGAGGCTGTTAGTAGTCGCTTCCAACAAATAAGCACGTCCCTCTCCTCCAAGAGAAGCTGGCAATCTACTCGTGCATACCCAGCACCCATGTTTAGAGCCTGGCAAGCTAAACATTGGGTACAGAAAAGCGCTTGAAACAGTATAAAGATAGGCCTCGTTTCCTTGAAACCGAAAGAACCCCGATACGACACCGTCGCATAATTCGAATGCGGAGAAGCTGTGAAATCTCAGAGTCAAACTAATTTGCCAAAATTGGAACGGGTTAGAATGACGATCTATATTTTTAATGCAGAGACACTTACATACGAACCAGCTGCAGAATATCTATTTATGCAAGCAAAAAGGATCAGGCACGACGTCTTTCACCTGGCTGAGACGAGAGGACGTCATCCATTTTATGCTATTTATGACACCTGAAAAGAACTGTTTCTTGGCACATGCGATCGTAGACGTGTCGGTAGCATTGGCATTCTCGTCAGATCTAATTACACCATGAACATCGATTCACTCCAACAGTTAACAACCGAATCAGACGATTGGGTTTGAAAAGATGTGGACCAATGCCGGCTTTGACCATCTTAGTTGCTTACGCGCCAACACCAAGCTATGACCAAGACGATCTTGAAGCTTTCTTCATGGGCTTTCAGAAGTCCTCCAGAGAAGACCATGCATTCCGTGATTATCTTTGCTTCACCAAAATGAGATTGTTATTAAACGTCTATTTTGCACAAAATAGTACATTAGAGATCGTATCAATGGCTAACGTTTCGACAATCTTGCCTTCCTCAGAGCCTAAAAGAGTTCAACCGACCTGTATCAGCATAGTGAAACACTTCCATAATCACAATTAAAAGAAGAAAAGAGAAAAAAAAACATTTGAACAAATTTGAAACGTAAAGTAATCAGCTAGGTCAGACTCACCGTTTCGCTGTTATGGTATTCACTAAATATGTAGACCAGCCGCACTTAGTCTTACATGGATAAGGTGTGTGCCTGGCTCAGGTCCGTAAAAATTGATCCAAGGTATGGCGCGAAATCATGCGTGATTGGGAGGCACTCATCTCTAGGATTTTCATCGGGATTTCTGGAATAAATCCAATATCCCCCAAGGACTTTGCGCGCTGAGGTCCTACGTTCTTGCCCAAGGATATCTACTTTTACATCAAAATCATTCCACTCCTGTGTCTGTTACCTGTGGGTGCCTAGTACGCTATTTCGCTTCGAATTACGCTTGTCGGCTAGATGTTCTTTTACACGGACATAGAGTGGCCTACCCTTTTCGACAATGTAGCCGCCGCCGCCCGCCTTACAAGAGATTGAGTAAACTGTACCCTTGCTCATGCATTCACCGTCACTACCGTTGAGACAAATTATGAACTTTTTTGTTAGACATAGACGCCTACAAGCGATTGCGGACTAGCTGAAGCTCAAGATTATTAGGCGGTATCATCGCAACCGATTCATCCAAACCTATCCTTTTCAAACAATGTCTAATGACCATACTTAGTTCATTTGTAAAAATAGGAAGCACAAACGAGTCCTTATTTTCAGCGAAGTTTTTGGTTGAGGGCATGGGATTTCCTTTAAACTTATTCCGGTAGACTACATTTC